>CABFVX010000003.1:640685-658196 GCA_902151425.1 Timema shepardi | reverse complement strand
GGGGGGGTTGGATCTCTGTTTTACTTTGGGTATTAACCTCTACCCCTTACCCGGAAAATGGGATGAAAAGGGGGTGGTGGTCGTAGGATTGCTAACGCATCAGGAAAGTTCTGGGTTTAAAGGTCTAGCCCCATCTATTCATCCGTTGTATTTCATGAGAAACTGTACTTTTGTAGCCCCGTTGTCTGTATAGTGTTTGTTACGCTCGTTATGGGGCCATACTTTCTTGTTTCCAAGTCATTGGCCAATGTCAGTTAACTCAAATACAGTCAACATACAAATATATCCTGTTGTAGGAATTTAAATGATTGCTTAGTCCAAAATATTAGCTCAGTCAGTAGCGTGCTTGCCTACTGAGCAAAAGGCCCCGGGCTCTATTTCTGGTATGGCGAAATCGGTTAAATGTGGGTTTACCCTTTAATAGTGATAAATTAAAGGCTGGGGAATTGGTGTTATGTCTGTTATAGATTGAAGATAGCTTATAAATCATGTGGTGATATAATCAATCCGTTCAGAAAGTGCACGTTAAATTCCTTGAATATATATAAAGGATGTGGTCGAAACTTGAATTATTATTAGTATTATTAGCACCGCGTCTTACTACCCGTTCGGGTTGTACGCACTTACGCTAATGTGTTATGGTAGGGTGATTGTGAGATGACATTGAGGACCTACAGTTTAACGTGGGATCCGAACCACGGTGGAGGCCTGGCATTCCCCATATTCACAAGATGTCTTGTCAGTCGAAACTTGAAAATCAATACTTTAATTGAAAGGTAAATATTCAATAGGTAAATAAAAACAAACTACATAGGTTTTTTTTTCACTTTTTGAAGATAATGTCATTCAGGTAAGTTCCCCCGTAGGTCATGCAAACTTCAGCGCGTTATCCATCAGTTTGTTTGGAATAGATCATCTAATTTTTTCCGCCTTACCCTATACGATTGCATACAATTAAAGTGCTCTTACTAATTCCATAAAAATTTTTAGTTGGCTAACTTATTTTTTATTCTGTCTTCAACTTATTACCACATATCAAGTTTAAACACATATTTTAACTAATATAGCCATGTAATTTGTGTATTTTTCGTTAACCCTTAAAGCTAGCAAACAATGTCTCCTTTTAAAATAGGGCCCTTGTGTGTACCGTAAGGTAAGGGTGCTACCTTTCAGGGTGAAGGGTGAATGTAATGTTCCTTTAACGGCCCTTTAAGGAACTTTGGAGTGTTTCCGTTCGCGAATACTAGAGATAAATGGTAGGTTTCACAGACTGTCACAAAATGGTGACGCTTCCTCCGGTCTGGTTGTTTGTAGCCTATAGTAGCGATACCAGAAATTGAATTATAGGTTTCACACGGGTCGACCACCACACCACTATTTTAGTGGCCCGTGTGTGGTGCGATAGTAGCGCTGCTAGCTCGCAACTATTAGACACCCATACCCCACCCAGTACAGCCAGCCTTCATGTATTCTTAGTGCCGAATTTTGTTATCCATTCAGAATATACGTCTTTGTACTAATTACACAAATGGATTAAGTATAAGAAAGGCTTAATCAAAAGGAAATGCACCCACATTTGTGAGGCAGGGGAGGGGAAAACAGAGGAACAAACCACCATCAGTGCACCAGACTAGAATCTCACCCATATCTACCCATTTTGAGAAATCTATTATTATTAGCACCGCGTCTTACTACCCGTTCGGGTTATACGCACTTACGCTAATGTGTAATAGTAGGGTGATTGTGAGATGAAATGGAGGACCTACAGTTTAACTTGGAATCCGAACCATGATGGAAGCTTGGCATTCCCTACATTCACAAGATGTATTGTCAGAGGTGAAGGAAGGGTTTGGAAATCAGATAAATCTGTGCCGGGACCGAGGATTGAACCCCGGCTGCCCGCACAGAAGTCTGACATGCTACCCCTAGACCGCCAGATCACCGATTTGGGAAATCTAGTCCAACACAAGAGTGGCTTGTGTTATCACAAATTTTGTTATTTAATTTTTTTTAGAATGTCTTTGGACAAATAATAGCCGTGGATAAGGTTACATATTTTAAACATATACAATCTAACGAACTAATGTAAATAAATGTTTGATTATATTTCATTCATTAAATAAAGAATATAAAATACCAAAATATTCAATTTTGTTCACCTTAGTGTTGAAGACAGTATTTCATATGGTCTAATGGCCTGACTTATTATGGAGACTTTTCCACATTTCATTTTTAATTACAGATTTAAGGATGAGTTTTTAAACATGTGGAAATAAATAAAAATAAAACTTTGTCAACGTTTTGTAGATCATCAAATTTGGTGGGAAACTGTCCCCGATTCGGTCTGTCCAAAATTATTTAAAATGGGCCACCTAGAATTCGTTTTTTAAAAATTTTTACGTTAACTTATGTTCTTCCTCCCTATGAGCAGAATCCCTAAAATAACATATTTTTCCAAGTAAATGTTCACATAAAGACTGGATAGTAAAATTATCTAGTGTGGTCAGAATTTTGAACGAGCGTTTTACTTCCAGTGAATCGTCAAATTATTTATAAAAATTAAATAGTTGACTACCAATACCATGAGCAAACTTTCTTATCATTAGATTATAAACATTATGTAATATTAAATAAAATAAAATGTTACTTAAAACAAACAATAATAATGTAATTTAACTTTAATATCTATAAACTATAATAAACACAAATATTATTAATAAAGAAAAATATGCAAATATTTAGGTTTATATATTGTCAAATATAGATTCAATTATTAACAGATAAGAAATTATAAAATGAATATTAATTTATAAATCAATAGGTGCATACAGAGATAGGTTAAAATAATGTTAAATTTACATTATATTTATAATCACAAAAATAATTTTGATACATTTTGTAAATAACCATCTATCTAGAATATTATAGTTAACTCTAATTAGTATATTTAAATTATATACGTATTTCTAAAGAGTATAATTTCAAATTTTGTATCACACATTAAAAAACAATAAATAGATAGCATTTTTTCAATCACTAATCTTACCACTTTCCATAATTATACGTATAAATTAGTTACGTCAAAATTAATTAAGGATTACGATGATATAATTTTACAGAATCTGAACCTTAAAATTGTATAGGATAGTTAGGAAACTTTAAGGATTATAAAGACCCTCAGTATTACAGAAAAATATTTAAGCCCTGAAACTCCATTCACTGGCAATACAGTATAATCAAAGACTGACGGATACGAGCATGCGCACATCAATGCAGGTTATGTGTAAGTAAAATTAAGTATAATTTATTTGATAAAACTAGCTTTAAATTTAATATTAATTGGTGGGGTATAAGTAATTGGACGATATGTGCTGAGGAATATGATAGAGAACGTACTGAGCTTTGTCTAACTTCCAGGGGATATCACCTGATGACATTATCTTCAAAAAGTGGAAAGGTGTTTTATGTTATTGCCTTTTATTTATCAAGTGAATATTTGCTTTTGGATTAAAGGATTTGTTTTCAAGTTACTAACCCGCCTCGGTGGCGTAGTCGGCTAACGCGCTTGTCGTGTTGAGCTTGACTGCTGAGGACGGGGAGATTGAGGTTCGAATCTCGGTCGGGTGAACTGGGGGTTGTTTTTCGTAAATGGTTTTCCACTCTCACTACACGCAAATGCGGGTTCACTTCCTTTGATTCAACCTTCCCAATTTCTAATCCATTAGCGTAATCAGTACTTAAAGCGTATAACCCGAACGGATAGTAAGACGCGGTGCTAAATATTATTATTCAAGTTACTAATCGTCTAATTTTTTCTTCTCCAACCTATACATTTTGTAAAATAGAATTGTTTGATGCAGTCATTTAGTAGTTTATCTTCTTCTTAATTCAACAACCCGAAAGCTGGTTTGATTTCTATCCAACCGAAGATGGACTGGCTAGTTCTTCCCACACCATCTGGAAAAAAATCTAATTTACTTTGGTATTTTAGGAAGCGTGCTGGCTTCCTATTGCTTTTAACACAGAATTTCTATGAGTGATAGCGAAAGATCCTACCAAATTTTTTGAGAAAGTTATTTTCACATAACCTTCAAGGTTATTTTACATAACCCACCTCGGTGGCGTAGTGGGCTAACGCGCTTGTCGTGTTGAGCCCGACTGCTGAGGACGGGGAGTTCGAGGTTCGAATCTCGGTCGGGTGAAATGGAGTTGATTTTTCCTAAATTGTTTTCCACTCTCCCTCCACGCAAGTGAGGGTTCACTTCCTCTAATTCAACATTCCCAAATCCTAATCCATTAGAGTAATTAGTACTTAAAGCGTATAACCCGAACGGGTAGTAAGACGCGGTGCTAAATATTATTATTATTATTATTATTATTATCTTTTACATACCACAATCCAAATGGGGATGGCCTTACTCCTCTCAAAAGGAAATTTTATTTAATGGATTTTTATCCCTTATGAAAAATCCATTGACCCCGTCTAGGTTTGAACCCACAAACATTGGGGTCCTGAGGTGTTAACATCAGCCCACGATCACTGGGATCTACTATTAGTTGATATGATGGTAAATAAACACAAAAGTCATAAAGTTAAATTTACTTTACTAAAGGCTTTTTAGAGCTATCTTCTGTTAATTAAATCAGAGAAAGTTTGCACTAAGTTTGTAACTTCTCCCAAGATAAACGTTTATTTGTTTAAATTTATCACCAAACTTAGATTGAGATGAAATATATTTCCAATAGAACGAATAGGCTACACTTATATACCTTATAAACAGATTCTTCGTGAGATAAGAGATCCAAGTTTTAGGAGAATTTTGTAGAATAACTGATGATTCTTATCCTGATATCAAGTAACAAACCTAAACAAAATGAAAAGTTAGTAATATCACATCAAACTTAAGTGTTACAGATGTTAATAGGAGAAAATTCGAGAAGATATTTCACTATTAATACATTTCCCTTCAAGGGAGCCAAAATACACTTTTCTATAATTAATGGGTGTATTATATAAATTATGAACAGATTCCAGATATTGTTAAGAACTATTGTTGGTGTTTTCATTAGCTTAAATTTGCACAAAAAGCATTCGTTTGTTTCTCACGTGGCCTTATTAAAAGCCATATGATTTGGACAATTGAAAAGGTTCAAAATGTTGTTATCTGTCAAAGGGGAATATAATCCAGTAATTTTTAATAACCAAATAATATAATAAGAGGAACACTACGTTTGTTTTAAGAGATGTAGAACTATATTTGTGTTAATGGATGTTGAAAAATATTAATATTCTAATATATTTGTGCAAAGTTATGTAAAATTAATTTGAAAACTTTCTAAACTTAAAGTGTTTGTCAGATGAATTATCATTATTGTTTTAGTTTGTATTGTTAATAAATAATATTTAACTATAATTAAACCTGCTTCAGTGGCTGAATGGTATGAGACGTCACTCCTGTGTTAGACTAGAACACTGATGACCTTGGAGATCAAAATTCGATTCCTGGTAGGGTATATTTTATTCCTGGCAAGATATAATGAGTGTGTATTTTCCTTAATAAGTTTTCCCTCTTCCTCCTCATAAATGCGAGTACAATCTCTTTAAATTAAACTTTTCTCATCCCCCAGCTTATTAGCTTAATTAGTAGATCTATACAAGCGTATAACCTTAACCGTTAGGAATGCGTGGTGATAAATAAATAATACTCAATAAATAAACACAATTTAATAATCTCTTACTAAAATTAACAACATGTTTAAAATATCTAGTTGAAACAAGACAAAATTTAATTAAAAAAAACTTTTTATCACAAACATAAAGTTAGATTTGTTTTTATTTTTCAATTCCGGTTTATTTAAAGCACGGGTAGAGAGGAAAACTTTTCACACAACTTGTTTAGCCCGGTAATGGATCGACGCAATTTTACACCAGCGTCATTTATCTGTGGGCTCAGTTAATCCATTAAGGCCCATTTCCAACTCCCCGCTTTTGCACTTTTACGTAATTATTCAAGCGAATTCATGGTTGTCATCATCATGAAAAGTACGTGGAAAACTACACGTCAGTGGACAGATGGCCTATCGTTCAACGTCGGACAAGAAACGATATTTATATTCTCTTTTTGTTTTTTTCCGGCGTGTCTTACTTTAACCAATAATGGTCATACGCATACCTTAATTACGTTAATGGTGTAGGTATGACACATGTAGAGTTTTATAGTAAATGTTACTCCATTTGTATCTAGATATAGGAAATCATTAAATAAAAAGGAAAAACCCTCAGCATATTATCCCATCACCATACAATAATATGATGGCACTAAAAACATAAACATATTGTATGTTATAATATTAAATTTAATGCTATTTTATAGAACAATTAAATATTCTAACTGAATATAATAAAACAAATTTTTTAAGCCTTCAAATTATTAATAATTTAGGTTCTTTTAAATCTTCTTTTAACTTTATATTTAAACGTACAGCTGCCATTTTAGTTCTTCTTTGACCTATTAATGTTCATTCATATCAAACTAGGGGGACATTTATAATATACAATACATATAATTATGTTTGTTAACTAGAACACTACACACAACATAAAATACTAGCGCAAAAAAATATATAAACTATATTAACAGCAGTGAACTAAAAAGCAGAAAATATATTTTATCCGTTTCTATTTTTCTCAAATTTTCTCTAAAGTAAAAGGTTATTAATTATTCTTATAATTTTTAGCTAACATGTAGCTCACACATATACGAGAATAGAAACTGTATGAATAGCTGGGCCCGTGGTGTAGTGGTTAGTGAACTTGGCGATGAGCAAAAGTGTCAAGTGTTTAATTCCCGGATGGTACCTTGGATATTTTTCCAAAAAGGGGAATTACCCCCAAAGGTCACCATGTTTTGATTAATCAGGAATAAATTTAGGTTGTACTTATTATCACCATCAACATCACCTCATCTCATCGGGACATGGAAAGAGCCTCCACGGAAATGATGTACGATTAGTACATTCGAGCGTCCTTTGGGCACCGGGCCGTTAGTACTGGATAAACTTTCCGCTGCTGGGATGCGAAATATGTAGCCTAGACGCGTAATATTACTATTACTATTTTATTATACTTGAAAAATTATACTTTACCCATATATTTTCATATATACCTTAGTGAAAACTGCAAGGATAATTTGCAAACTTACAGGTAATAAAAGTTACCATTAGTCTCTAAATGTTTATTTGAAAAAAAATTACTTTTCTTGGGTCTGTTTCGCTAGTTAGCTACATCGACCAATTAGCTGCCACCATTGGCGATGATTATATCAACATTCTGTTGGTAGAGGGTGTCAAGCCATTTGTCCTTTAGTCCCAGGTTTCTTAACAGGAGCTGCTACTTATTTATTTAAGTAGCTCCTCAATTAATCTCACGAGGATGAGTTTGGCCATTGTCTACGTATAAAGAAGTCAAGACTCACTCTCACTTACTCACCTAATCATCACCGTTTATTCTAAACTCCTAAGCCTCTAAAATATAGATTTTGTGTGAAGGTGTCGTAAAGCAAATATGATAATAAGGTAATATGAGGGCTTGGTGAAATTTGAACTCTAAACGGGTAAAAATGGGGGGCGGGGGGGAGGCGGGTGTTGAATGTATTCAAACTTCACTTATCTTTATTTTGCACCTACAGACTAAGACTTGACATTTAAAACGTGGATTTCCTACTAGAATTGGGTGTCATCTTTTTGGATTTTTTTTTAAATGTCATAAACATAGAGGATGGAGAGTGGCAAAAAGTGGTGCTAGGTTTCATTGCAACCGATCTCTATGAAATATGATATTTGGTGTTTTCTCAGTTCACAGATTAATATCATAACATTATTTTTGAACGAAACCCACAAAATGGGTTCTGAAATGCGTTGGAGAAGGAACTAAAATATTAAAAAAAATCCTTTGTTGTAGAAAATTGAAATTTTAGAGGCAGCTAAAAGTACCACTCAATATAATTATAAATGTCTGAGAATTTTTAGTCTAAGGTGTGATAAAAAAAATCTTAAAATTAGCAAGTGTATATAATTTTCCATCAAAATAACAAAACAAATGTTATATTTCGAAACTTCTAAGTAATAGTTTAAGAAATATCGGAATGTAGGAAAGGGGCTCAACATCCCAAAATTTAGAAAATATTAAATATTTTTATACGATATAGAGAACTGAGATATTTAATCAGTCAGATACCACAGGATATAAACATAAAAATCTGAAAATTTTAAGTTTAAAAATAGCCTAATTATAGAAAATGGGAATGGTAGCAACAAAATAAATACAATGTATAGAGATAAAATTTAGCCTACAGGTGGGGAGAAAACGCCTATGAACCAAATTAGTCTTAAAATTTATCAGAAAGTGTTGGAAAAAGAGAGATCAAACTGTTCGAAATAGTTCACAAATATATTATATGTCACTGCTTCCCAAACTAATGCAAAACAGAATATAAGCAAGCAAATACATTCACCAATTCAAATAACAAAAAAACGTTTGAATATAATAAAGTCAAAAATTGGATTTTCAGGAAAGAGGGAAGGAGATTTTGAAGAAGAGGGATGTTAATGTAAAATAAATGTTAGTTATAAAGTTAATTGAATTCAGAAGGATAACTTCATATAACATAATTGACTTTAAATATTATTTCATAAGAATGCTGACGAATTGTAGGGGTTTCAATATTTTTAAACCTAGAATAATAAAACTATTTCTCACAGTTTTATATTATTGTAGCTATTAGGACAGCCTAATAGATTATACACATTTTAATTCTGAGATTTAAAATTGATGAAGTGGAATATGGGGAGGATGGATCCCCTAAAAAATTTCCAAAACTAATATACAATAAACTTTTAGAAACTCACAGAATTTAAATCTGGTTTTTAAATTATTATTATTATTATTATTAGCACCGCGTCTTACTACCCGTCCGGGTTATATGCACTTACGCTAATGTGAAATGGTAGGGTGAATGTGAGCTGAAATGGAGGACCTAAAGTTTAACGGTGAATCCGAACCACGGTGGAGACCTGGCACTCCCCACATTCACAAGATATCTTGTCAGAGGTAAAGGAAGGGTTTGGTAATCAGATAAATCTTTGCCGGGACCGAGGATCGAACCCCGGCCGCCAGCATAGAAGTCTGACACCTTACCCCTAGACCACCAGGTCACCTGGTTTTTAAATAAATAAACCTTCAAAAATAGCCGAATAGCTTTTTAACATATATAGTTCTGGAATTAAAACCTAGGAAATAGAAAGGATTAAAATGTATACACGAAATATATAACACTTTTTCTTACTGTAGCGAAGTTGAAACTTGAAATGGTGGTAGAAATAAAAGAATTAAGTTAAGCAAATAACTCAAAAATGTGTAATTGGAAGTTTGGGAACTGAAAAAGGATGGGATGGACCTGATAAATTCATAAATATCAAAACTACATACAAAATCTACATTTACCCATTGTGAATAAACTTAAATTCACCTTATTGGTAGATTTTCATAGGTTTATGATGAAAGAGAATAGATTATGGCTGAGAAATTTAGGTTTTCCAGGAATAAAAATATTTTATAATAGACGAATACTGAAATAAGGTAATCTCAAAGTGGATACATATTTAATAGTCTAAGTATAAATTAATTTTTAGTCGAAGTATAAACTAATGTCTATCTATGAGTGAAATAATAATTTAAATAAACAAATCATCACAAAAGATCCTGGTAACCATGATTTTCTTTGTGAAATTTTTATGCTCAATATTTAATATATTTCTGCAATAGAGCCTTTTATTTCATTTATGCTCTTTGATTAAATGTTATGCTAACTTTTACAAATTATTTTTGTAACAATAACTATTACTTAATTTCATTTATAATATGATCATGCTTACGTAAAGTTTGAGATGTTTCAGTGCTCAGTTTGCGGACTAGGAAATATATATAATTTTATTAATGGCCGGCCTGATGTTGAACGTCTCAATTTAATAATTTGTTGCAGATTAACCATTGAGTAACGGGTCAAAATTTTATGCAATATTAAGGGGAAATGTTCATGAAAAAATCTATATCCAAACAAAAATAGCTTTAGTTAGGGTAAAACGGATTCTCTTCTCTAGCTTATAATTTGACATATCCTTCATAGAACGGTTGTAATATTTAAATATTCACTTACACTAAGATTTTATTTCAAAGTGTTTAGAGAAATAAACTCTTAACAAGTAGCTTTATTACTTTATTAGAAAGCTTTGAGGTCTTAAATTTAATAATGATAGTATTAGTAATAATAATCGTAATAATAAAAATAATAATAACTTAGTTGTCACGAGCTGAGTTAAGATATTTTAAATTTAAATGTTTAGATGTAAAGTAGGAGGGTGAAAAAGCCTTTTACAAATTTGGGGAAGTAA
The DNA here is from genome assembly GCA_902151425.1 of Timema shepardi. Classification (NCBI taxonomy): domain Eukaryota; kingdom Metazoa; phylum Arthropoda; class Insecta; order Phasmatodea; family Timematidae; genus Timema; species Timema shepardi. Next base: position 647,747 of record CABFVX010000003.1, on the reverse strand, counting down.
ACATAGGCTACCAAGTGGAGTTATTAAAAGTGTTTTAAAAACAAAATAAAAAACAAAATATTTCATTTAATGGAAAATAGTGAAATTTATCTTTAATAAGAAAATATTAAATCTTATTTATATTTTACGATATCCATCCAAGTTTGAGAAAAAAATATTTCAACGTCCTTTTATTTAAACTAGAGTCATTGAAAGACAGTTTTAATATCAATTTCAAAATACGTTCTAATCAAATCAATTATGAAATGTATGCTCTTTTAGTGATCACGCTTTTGAAATCGGACCTTTTTAGGTATTTAAATTTTGGGCTATATAATAATCCATTAAAAATTATTTTGGCCTCACACGGGGCAGAACCAAAAATCTCTATAAATATAAACTACCACCCTACATACCAAGACTAGGAGACTGGGCCTCAACTTTGACAAAAGTAAAAACTAGATGGAAGAAAATAAATAAAATTTACATTTTTTTAAAAAGTAAGTAAATGACAAGTTAAATATTAGAAAATACATAAAAGTAATTTTCTTTTATTTGCATAAGTTTTTAATGAGATTTCACTGTATGTTTTATTATTAAGAACACGGGGTAAAAACCGTGAAAGTCAAAACTTTTCTCAAATTAAGTTAGTGATTACATTTGTAATACAATCATGGTAACTTTCTAACACAGTTTAGATTATTCTTAAAATTACTATTTGTCACTACCTATGAATAACTGGGATTCTTATGTGATTTGAGACATAAAAGTTGTCGTACTGGAAAATTGGTTTTTGTGACTTTCCCACTTTTCCACCATTACCGTTCAGAAGTAATTTAAATGCCTTTTACTTGAAGAATATAATAAAAAAATTATAAAAAATATTTTTTATATCATTGAACAGAGAAAAGAGTTTTAGAAATCTTTACATCTCATCTGTTTTTATTTAGTTTAACCCAATAAAAGAATGCACTAAAACTTTAATAGCAATAATAAGTCTAAGGCTTTATTATATTATACTTGGGGCTAAGCATAACTACGATATAAGTAATTTTAGATTTCATATGAAGATTGTTCCTTGTTATTTTTATGTATTTTGAAAATTTTTAATAATAGAAGATTGCGTGATTTTTGTCCTTGCCTCTGACAGGCTATCAAAATATATGAAAACACTTAATATGTGCGTTGCATCGACCAGCTATGATCTGCCATCTTGAATTCTTTAAGTTTTTCAATTCTTTTATAAATAAGGCATGCTCCTACCAAATTTAACATATTTCAGATTAAATTAATATATTTCGCTCACCATACTGGATCTACCATCTGGGATTTATAAAATTTAGTACCTGTCCCATGAAGAAGTCTTTATTTCGTAAATTCCAAACAAAATTTCATTTATCCATGGTCTCGTAAAAGAGGATAAAAATCCCTGGAAGGACATTCAGGCACAAGACAGATATTTTATTAGATCTTGCTATAAATATATTCGTTAACTTAGTAAAAATCATATAGCACGAATTAATCTTATTTATTTAATTAAATACATACAATTAAAAATATATTATTTATGAGATTCATTAAAAAGTGTAATATTAAACATATGTTTCAAAATCAGATATGAGTATATATGTGTGTATATATATATATGTATATTTATAGCTACATAAGTAGGTTTTTACATATTAATAAGGAATTTTGAATAGGAAATTGAATGTTATGCTCTACTATGAATAGAGATCTTCTTTTCTAAATGTTTATGTAACAATTTATAATATTTCATCGATGCTCATTAGTGGAGTCTCTCTTCAACAAGGTATATTATATACTCTATAACGAGTATTTAGATAATGTCTCTATTTTAAGATAAAAGAGAAAAATTCCATGGGGTACATTGGACCACCTATTATTATTGGTTCCAGGTGTCTTGGATACGAAGGAAGGACTACCACTTGCTGACAGTAGGTCTCACGACCTATACGGGGGATGAGCGTTATCAAGCTATCCATGTCCAGCACTCGGAGGTAGGTGGACTTTACACTGTACAAGATGTCGGAGAACTATATTTACAACCTAGAAACTAAATTAAATAACTTGTAACTAATTAACACTTATATAAGTAAATGTTGAAATTGAAAGAACCAAGTTTATTTATATATTAATGATATCAAGAGAAAATATCGTAATCATGAAAGAATCGATTACTATATTATAAAAAAATATTTACTTAACCTGAAACCAAAACAGTGGATTTTACAATTCTGTCTGTCCGTCTGTACCTTTTAGATCAATTTTGTTCAAAATTAATAAATAGCTTTTGTATGGCTATACCTTGGGCCAATTATTTTATTTTATTTTGACATCTACCCTTAAAATTAAGGGTAGTTTAGTGATAAAAATTTATCAAATATTGCTTAAGAATGTGTACATATAACTTTGTATTAGCTTAAGCATACTGGAAAATCTGTAAGATTTTGACATACCATTTATTTTACTTGAAAATGACTATCACTCAATTCTATTTATCTTTTCCAATATATATATTTTAGTTCTCTCTTTCTAGAAATTCAAACTTTTATGTCAGTCGAAAAATATGTTTTCCCGGTTGAGCTTATTTTATTAACACACGTCCACGAAAGTGCAGGGCCTACTTAGGATGGAGCATACTCCTATTTTATTATTTTTAAGGTTGTAATAATATGAATTTATTTTTAGGAAATAAAAGAAATTTTTTCTTATAGTTCACTAAATTTACTGACCTTATGGATAAGTTGATTTAAAATAAGTCAATTTTACACTATCTCATATGGTTTTTTATATATTCAACCTTAATGCATTGTTATATAGGGTTTAGAGCACTATTATTATCATTTAACTTCTTTCAAGCAAACCTTACACTATTACCATTTTGCGAGACAGATGAAGATCTGAAATGCAATTTCTAAATTCTAAAAGGGGATATCATTTGATGTTTCACTTTGAATCGATTAATTGGATGTCAATGTCAGGGTCTAAGTCAAGGGTAACGTAAGTGAAGGTCAGTTTAAAAAAATTGTTTAGTAACATTTTTTTCCCCCCTAAGATAAACTAGTATATACAATTTTTTTTAATTTACACCACATCTTACCACCCGTTTGGTTTATAAAATCACTAACTGATTACGCTTATGGTTTTAGTGATTAATAAGGATATATTTAGATGAAGTGTAGCCAAATTTGAGTGGAGGGAAAGTAGAATAAAATTTAGGCAACTCACCCTCAGAACACCTTACCAAGATTGAAACCTCTGTCTCCTCATTATTGGTAGTCTAATCTACAGGGACAGTAGTGAATTAGACCATGTGGCCACCGGTGACCTGGTGAACAGGGGTAAGTTGTCGTATTTCTGTGCTAGGGGTCTGGGGTTCAATCCTCGGTCCCGGCACAGATCTATCTGATTGCCAAACCCTTCCTTAACCTCTGACGAGACGTGTATTAATCACAACTTGTGAATGTGTGGAGTGCCAGGTCTCCACCGTGGTTCGGATCCCACGTTAAACTGTAGGTCCTCCATCTCATCTCACAATCACCCTACCTTTACACATTAGTGTAAGTGCGTATAACGCGAACGGGTAGTAAGACGTGGTGCTAATAATAATAATAATAAAAATAATAAAAATAATAACCATGTGGCCATGAAAGCGGATTCTCTTTAGTCGAATCTTATCCTATATATTGTTTGATTTCTATTTTTATTTAATCCAAATCTCAAACCCACTTGTAGCCAGGTGAAAATATGTAAAATGAAATAGTTGGTATCACTGAACATTGCCAATTTGTTTTTCATGTATATTACTTCATAAACAAAAAAGATAAAACTTTCTTTTTAAATATATTCTTGACTTTTTTTGTTATGTTGTAACTCTCCAAGCTAGACAAGATTTTATAATTACTTTTACCAATCCCTTAAACTTTGTAGCCCCTATCAAGTCAAAGTCTTTATAACTGTATTCCAGAAAATATTAAGATTTTCTCTTATATAGAATTGCTCGAATACCATATTTTTAAGGTTTCATAATTACTTTACACACATAGTAATACCAACCTATTTTAAATATTTCTAATGGGCATCGGTTTTATTAAAAGAGAAAATTACTTTTTGATGTAAAAGTATTTTGTTAAATGGTTATGTACTTTTAACTGATATTCAAAATCTTTTCTGATTAAAATATCTTAAAATTTTATACATATGATAGCCTAAAGTAAAAGTTTCAACCATTTTGGCGAAAAAATTGAGTTTCTTATATTGAAAAATACAAAAACTAGCTATCTAAATTCGCTTTCCTTTCTTTATTAAAAAAATCTTCTCATCCAACACTCAACTATCATGATATTAAACAAAATATTATATTCGAAACGAAAATCATATATAATATCCCCTTTTCATTTATTTGATATGAAAATATTTAGATATATATCGATCTAAAATAAATTTTTTAAGGAAAAATGAATTTTTATTTAATTTTTTTGTTATACTTGGTATATTATTATTATTATTATTATTATTTTTTTGCACCACGACTTATTACCCGTTCTGGTTATACGCTTTAAGAACTAATTACACTTATGGATTAGGAATTTGGAAGGTTTAATTAGAGGAAGAGAACCCGCATTTACGTGGAGAGGAAGTGGAAAAACCATTTAGGAAAAACCACCCCCGGTTCACCCGACCACGATTCGAACCTCGATCTCCCCATCCTTAGCAGTCGAGTTCAACACGACCAGCGCGTTAGCCAACTACGCCACCGAGGCGGGTATATATTTGGTATTAAATATACGTTTTTATTTAAAGTATAATATGGAATGTCTTGGCATGTTTTGACTCCTGAAATGAGCTGTAATATTTATCTAAACTAGGAGTCATCCGTGGGGTAAGACGGAACCAACCGTAGACTAAAACCCTCTAAAGCTTTGTTTCCTGTGAGAATTGTATTACTGATGTCTAGTTATCCAATTAATAGCTGTTTGGAAGGGTGGGAGAGGGTCAGAACGAGATGGGAAACTAGCAGCGCTCTGTGGCTTAGTCGGTAACTACTATTTTCTCTGCAGGTGATGACTTAACGAGGTGGCAACACAGGAAGATACGGACGGCACTAACAAGGTGGCCGGGAAACATTAGGGTGACAGGGGTGTTGCTTCTATAAGTGTGTGGTCTGCAACCCCCTCCCATCCAACCCCCTTTCTAAACCCATAAACTCACTAACCTTAACCAAACTTCTTCCATAGACGTCTGTAGGGTTAGGTACTTCAGCAATTAGTATTTGTGGCCTAAGCTGTCTACTTAGGATCTAAAACCAATTATTTTAATTTCCCCTCTTTCCTTAGAAAGTGTTTATTTTTCAGATTTAACGTGTTATTTAATTTATAATAAGATACATTATAGCATTCACGTTTTATTGTTAATATTAATTTTAATATAGTTGTAAAACAAAAGTATGGTAAGGAAAATTGACCTAAATAAATTATTTTAAATAAATTATATAATATAAAAGAATCAGAAGTGTTTAAATATTGTTGTTAAATAAAAACAATGAGAAAAATTGATACAAATAAGTTATTTGAAATAGCATTATTTAAGATAAAAAAATTAGAAGTATTTAAAAAAGTTATTTCTATATACATATTAATGGTGTGACACAACCATAATAAATTATTTCTCATAGTCTATATAGAATTTGGAAAAATATTTTCAAAAATTAGTTATATATAAAATATTTTTTTAAATATTTTTATGAAAAGATAGCTAATAAAAACAAAATCGTTTATTAAAAATAAGCGAATTTCAAACATTAGTGTATTAGTAAGAGTTACCTATACCAAGAGATATAATTAGAATAAATATAGGGGCAGATATTTAGATCAAATGAAAATGTAGAGGACCTGGTAGACTGAGAGGGTGACAAATAAAAAATTCCTGAGAAGTGTGGGTGAAAATTTAACCATTTTGAATTTCATTCTTCGTTTAAAAAAAAGAAACTTTATCAGACACATACTTAGAAGGAAATGTATTCTGCATGACGTCATAGAAGGAAACGTTGAGGGAAAGACGGGCGTAGAAAGAAGGAGGATTAAAATATTAAAATATCTTGAAGGAAAGAAGAAAATTCTAGAAGTTTGAGGAGGAGGCAGAATACATGTCACATTGGTGGTATGGATTCACTCACAAAAGAAATTGATCTGTTGTAAGCCAGAACACATAATAATATATGAATCATCAATCCTCTAGCTTGAAGTACAAAAAAAAGAGACTGTCAGAATAGTAACCCACTCTTCCTCCCATTTGCTATATTCTGGAAATTCTTAAAATCTCAGGAGACATAGTATTAAGGTAGAGGGTGTCTACGACTACAATAATATTTCTCAAAGAAAATATAAAAAAGTCAAACGGAGAACAGTTAATACAAAAAAACTCTGTACATTTATCTGCGAATTGAATCCAAATTTCATTCTATTTCGCAATCTAGTTTATTGCATTAGTGAATACTTAGCGAATTCAAGTGTAAAGTTCTATATCATCCAACCCGTTTCGGTGGCCCAATGGTCTAACACGCTACTCTCGCGGTAGACTATACTGATGATGATGGGGAGATCAAGGTTCAATTCTCAGTTTGGTTAAGTTAGGATAGTCTTTAGAAAGTGAATTTCTTCGCTTCATGCACGCAAATGCGAGCACGTTAATATGTAAACATATAATTATGATTTAACTATCCAGCCATTTATTACTAAGTCGCGTTACTCTAATTAATGTTATGTACGTTTTAAAGTCGGTGGTATGTGGATGGCGTGCAAGAAACCGAGAACATTTGGCAGCGACTAGAGAAACCTTTCCCCAAGGGAACTATACTTTCCTCATAGCTTCTTTCCGAAACGGAACAGCAGTTGCGTTACCGCTCCAAACGCTATCTCTTGGTGGGACCTAAGTAAACACACTTCTCCGTGGAAATACTTCCCAAGAGAGAAACGCCAAATACACTTCGATGGTTCAGTTTAGGAGAGAAAAAACAAAAAACTTTCTACCGTATATCACTTCGAACGCACTCTTCTAAAC
>CABFVX010000003.1:599199-640433 GCA_902151425.1 Timema shepardi | reverse complement strand
AAAAAAAATATATATATATATATATATATATAGAGAGAGAGAGAGAGAGAGAGAGAGAGAAATCTTTTCAGAGTATGTTCAAAATTTATAACTGAAACTCATATGCATTTAATGAAACAATTTATATTATTTAATATCGGTATTTTTCTATCCGTTTGGTTTTTGAAATATAAACTAAGACGGTTCTTTCTTTTCTTAATAAAATGAAACATGATAATAATTATAATTCGTTATATAGGTCAATCATTTTATGTTAGTTATGTTAAAAAACGGCTTTTATTATTTTTAATAGACGAATAAAGAGAGTATTTAATTATGGTTCTGTGAAATAACAATACAATTGATAAAGTATTGAATATTTTGTTATAAATTTAATAAATGAGCCAAGATTCGTATTTGTTTAAAATTAGAGAAAAACGTTATAAGTATATATAACTATATACATGAATGATTATCTGGCAAGGGGCTAAATTGGGGTTCCAAATGAGTGGTTTGGAGTTTTGTTTCCATTTATGGTTTCCCACTTTTCCTCCAAACTTTTGGAGGGAATTAATTGCCTCTCCTTCCAACCCTAAATATAATCAACATTAAAAATAGTCAGAACTTATGAATTTACCTGTCCACATACCGCCTTTTTCATAAACTTACGTATTTCTCATACATCATATTAATTCTACCATAGATTACATTCATAATTGGTTTTTGCCATTTACTCAATTAACGAAAATACACATAATATACTTTGTCACATCAGTTCATAGTTTAGTTCAAAATATCATAAAAATTTAGAAATTACTCAATTTACATGTTGAGTATAGAAATAATAGGTAAGCCTATAAATATTTTCACATATAAAGTTCCTAACATTACTAATGTGTTACCCCAGAGGAATTCTTTTTTTTTTCTCCATTTTTTATGAGTTGCAATATTTAAAAAAATTACTAGATACCAGTTGTATTCATAATCTTTAGTAATTATTTTGAAAAATTCGATTTCTTATCTTTTAATTCTTATGCTAGCTACCCTTAATTTTAGGGTTGGCTAGATTGTTTGCTAAAATCCTTAAAGAAAAGACATTATTTAAACCCCGTAAATCAAGAGCTAGTCTCAACAGCAGAATCGTTTCTATTATAATCCAAGAAACCAACAGGGAAACTATATTTAAAATACTCATTTTTTTCGTGTCAGGTGCCCTTGAAACGTCGATATACATAAAAATATATTTTTTGTGTTTTTTTCTATGCTCGCATTATTTTCGCTCTCTAAGATTTCACTAAAAGAAACGAGTCGTGCATTAAGAATATTTGTTATATTCTGGGAGATAGTAATGGATAAATGTTAGAATGAGAGTAAAGGAAAGAATAAAGATAAAGAAAATAAAACTTGTGGTTGGGGCACTGGTGAGAGGATGAGCGGGGATTGACTGTTGATAAAACAAACCTGAAGATCTTTAAGTGTTTTCTGTTTATCTTGACAAAATGGGTGATACTTGATGTCAGATAATACAGCTATAGTTTAACATTGGTCTTATGAAGGAATAATTATTGATAGTTTCTTACGACTCTCATATTACGCGCAGGATAAATTGTATTGCTATATAGTTTAGTGTTTTACTAAACTAATTCTCAAATTATATAAACTATATATTTCTTAGCTTCGTCTATTCAACTTTGTTTTTATATTTTAAATTAAAAAAAAAATTAGGAATATTTTATTTGACGGGAAAGGAGAGATTTAAACTTTGTGTTTTATATATAATACTTTTAGTAGTTGAGAATAGAAACTCTCTACTACTCGTAAGCAAATTGTCAGTATGTAAAGTGTGTCTGTTTCCTAAGACCTCTAAAACCGTTTAACTATTTTATATGAATTTTTTTTAGACTATTTTGATTCTTACCGGGAAGAATTTGGGCTATTGGTTGGACAAATTAAGCAAAAAATATGTTTTTTCTACAGATTTGGTATTAAAACGCATGATCATTGATATATTCTTCTATTAAGTAAGAGTTATATATTTAACTCAATCGCCAAACCCAAATAGTAATTACATAATATATTTCAATCTTAAATCCAAAGAGAAATTATGTTTTAGTTTAGTTGGCTGTTTTGAATTCACGGATGCTTACCAACGAATTTCACTAATTAGAGTATATGTGCAATTATAACTAGAGAACTACTTAATAGATATGAATGCGTTTTTTTTATCTTAGATTTAATTACTACTCTGGAAAGTTTATAAGCTATCAAAAAATTTATTTCTCAATCAAGGAGATGAGAAGATACCTTAAATGAAGTAAGATTGTTTTGCACACAATGTGGATTGTCAAACGCAAGGACAGACACAGGTGCATCAATTGTTACGACTTCAGGAAAAAATCGAACCCGACAATATTGATAAGGTGGTAAACTCGTAAATTCCAGATTCAATATTAACCACAGCGTTAATGTTTAATTTAACTTTAGGAAGAAAGACCATATAACATTTGGGATCAATCGTCTCCATGCATGCAATAAATACTATCAAAAGAGATTTCAAAGATATAGGCTTACCTTTGTGACGGATATCCTAAATAACATAGATGGCATCCCAATATAAGATGACGCTCAGAAATGATCCGTTATTGAGTGTTGGAGATTTACAAGCGTTCGAATCTAGTTTTATTGTGGAAAAATGAAGTTTCATCAATTTTTTTTTTTTAAGTAAAACAATAAGGGAAATGATCAAGTGAGGTTATGTAATATATTAGAATGAGGGGAAGTAACATTTCTATGTACTATTCAAGGCACTTTACAATTAGCCATCCATCTAGAAAAATGTATCAACCTTCGTCAAATACTGCTCTGATAATCTCCTTGCGAAGATACTTACCTACAATGAGGTTGTGCCATGAAATTATGGGAAAATGAATAATTTCCACTGTCCAAAGTAATGTGTTTCAGTTGAGGAATCCCTCCAAGAAGTGATAGGTGCGTCCTTCAGCATGGTGTCTACAGTATACCTGAATAAAACAATGTGGTTTAATTATAGAATTCAACTCCAACCCATCCAAAGTTCAATTTCCGTTTTAAGATCAGCATTGCGTGATTTACGTAAGCCACGTATTCTACTAAATTGTTTGCAAAACCTTGTGATTATTACTAGAGGATGACTCATTATGGAGAAGTACATTTAAAAAGGCCTACAGGCTCTGCTCTACTTATTCGCTCAGATAATTTCTCTTTGCCATATTAATATGTTTTACATGACAGATCCTCTTCCACGTTGGTTCACCTCATGAAAAAGCATGTCAGGTGACATTTAAGAGATGATCCAAAATTGTGAATGGGAAGAAACTTTGGATATGCCAACCAATACAAATTTAAAGGTATCTCTCTTACAAGACCTTGAAAGCATTGAAGTTTCTTCTACCAGGCAATTCATACTGAATTATATTCTAGAGACTATTTGAGAGAAAAGAAAATGGACATCCATTTATATTACAAACTTTGTTTATAAACAGGCTTCTGTTGAATACAGAACCACTTATAGATATGAGTGATGTGTTGCCATTTCATAGGCATCATCGAGCTACTTGGTTAAAAGTGGGACATTCAACATTCAGGTTTAGTCTCTAATGTTTTAAGAGGAGTCAAAGAAAAATTTGCTTCGTGCAAAATATTAAAGCACAGTTTCACATCAAGATTACTGCCAACATAATCTGAATAATTGTACAATGTTGCATGATATATCAATTGAGGAGCTGAAGAGAGCTAAGATATTTCAGAATTAAAAATGTGTTCATAGAATGCAGCAACGTATTGTTTTCAAGAGACTTTAGAAAAACTAAACAGCGCATTCCAAGTTAAGAGATCTGACGATATCAACGCTCTCATGAAAATAGAGAACATATTATGCCCAGACGTTGCTAAGATTTCCTTATCAATGAAAATTTGGGTCCGCTCGTGCGAAAAGAGAAACTGGACCTAATTGTTGATATATTACTGAAACTCGGCAGTGGAGTCTTTTTAATTGACACGAAGCTAAGATGTTCTTGAATGAGTTTTAGATATGAGTCTTGGCAAAGTAAGTTCATAAATTAGTCTATTTTATTTATTCTGATACACTTATGCAAAACCAGCTCCTACGTGATTCCTGGAGCAAGCTATTTCATCTCCAAAAATAATTTGGTTGATAAATTTACGATTGTATTCTAAACGATCTCGAAGCGCCGTGCCATCCCGCTGCCATAGTCACTACCCTTTCTAATTTTTTTTTAAACTCTGCTAAACCATTACTTTCATCCGTTCACACCTTTTAATTAAAATTTGAACAACCATCATTTTTATGCATAAGTTGAACCCAGCTAAACTGTACAATGAACCCCTTTACAGTTAGATAAACTGCAAAACTTTACTTAGAAGTTAATGTCTTGAAAGGTTGCACTACCGAGATGGAGCTATGATATCAAGAATACCCATGATTCCATAAGATCTGCCCTTACAGTTGGGATGCACGAACTTTTCTATCAAGGTTTGTTATGCGATGAGCATCAACACAGTGCAAGGCCCAATCAAGATGGCAGTCATTGATATATGTGGGAAGTGATTTTCAAATATACAGCAATTACTTGATTTTTTCCTGTGATAGTTCTAGCAGCGGCCTGTAACTGTTCACTCCTGATGATAAAACTACTACTTCGCTTACAAAGAATATTTTGCCTACAATTTTATTACTTTTTTCCTTCATTTAATACAAATATTCTGTGTGGCTAATCTTAAAACAGAAAAAATTATAATACATTGAATTTTTATGATTTAGAAGAAATATCTTTAATCAACTACAAAGTTTTCACCGTGGTGATCTATATGTAATAATTTGTGTGATTTATTTTCTCTATGGGAAATTGCAAAATATTAGTTTAGATATGTTAGTGTTTTAATAAACATATTTTTAAACAAATAAAATATTTTATGTTTTTAACGTGAGCGACAGTCCAGGTAAAATCTAGTATCACAAATACATTTCTAGAACATAATCTTACGCCATTAATATTGAATATAAGCAACTTAAATAGAATTAACAATTTTCTATTTTAGCTAAAGGTTTTAAGAAATTCAAAATATAATATATTTTTAAGAATACTGGTATCACATTTTTTTTAAAATTAACATCATTTAAATTAAACTTAACAAATTCGATTAAATTAAATAAACATTGGTTTGAACACTTATTTTCGACTGCATAGAACAGTATATTAGTCTAATAAAATCATAAATTGTAGTTAAATACTACATTTATCTATCAATATTATGTCATAAAATAGCTAAATCTAATGAATGATCAACTTACTTTCTACTATAAAAAAATGTCCTTCACTTATTGATTTTAATAGATGTATAAAAATATAGATATCGAAGTGAATATTTACGTTGTAGAGGAAAATTTATTTTAGCAAGTTCTACTGCCCAATCAGAGTTATTACAGATTTCATACTATATTAATTAGGCTAAAATGGCTGCTATAAAGAAGGTAGAAATTAGAGAAAATATATCCACATTTGCATGAATGGTGGGTGTAAAATCACTAAAATGAGTCCACCCTCATCACGTCCAATTGAAATTTGAATTAAAATCCCATGTCGACGGCAAACCAGTATAAATTAGTTTGTTTACATTTTGACCTTGAATACACCAATATATGTTAACAACACGTAATTTAACGTATGATCATAATTATTTATCATATACCAAAGACCACTTTTACACTTAACAAGTATTTATATATATTATTCTAATCTCTATTAATATTATTTTAAAATCCATATTAAAAATTTAATTGTGTTTTATTAATTGTCTTTACTTTATCTAGATTGTATTTAAAAAATATATTTAAAATATAAACTGATTTTTAATGCCGAAAATAGGAATATTGTGGTTTTAAATCAAATAGAATATAATTTATCGAATTATTTCAAATTTAACCCTGATTAATATAAGTACAAAGTAATAATTTAAAAAGCTGAATGTAGCTTCGGGCATTAACAGATAGTGTACAATTCTAAAAAATATACATTATATTTATAGCGCTTATTTTACATAATTCTATTTTATTGTTGGAACACCATAAAGCATGTAAATTATTTAACTTCGTGTAAAATACAAAATATTAGTTAATCTGGACCACGTTTTTTTTAACAATATGTAATGTTTTTTAAGTAAATTTATTCATGCAGATAATTTAGCAAATATATTTTTCAAAAAAATGTGGAAATAAAGATAGGAAAAAACCCATTTCATTTAATACCCAGCCATTAAAGTGAAGAAACAATAAAACATATCGTTTGATTAACAGAATGGAAAATGTATATCAAGATAATACACAATGCACAAAATAATACTAGAAGTGTTTTTTTTATTATTATTCAGAACTAGTACATTTGAACAAGTGCTACGCGTTAACTTCGGCTTATATACAACATTTCTTAAAAAATTAAATATAAATTCTTTTTTTTTATGTTTACTCTGTTTTAAGATGAACTTAGGTTACATACTTTTAAAAAATTTTAATTATTATTATATATTTCTAGTAATGTTCATGTTTATTTGTTAAGTAGTAATTATAAATTGACCCACCTCGGTGGCGTAGTTGGCTAACGCGCTTGTCGTGTTGAGCCCGACTGCTGAGGACGGGGAGATCGAGGTTCGAATCTCGGTGGTGAACTGGGGGTGGTTTTTCCTAAATGGTTTTCCACTCTCCCTCCACGTAAATGCGGGTTCACTTCCTTTAATTCAACCTTCCCGATTCCTAATCCCTTAGCGTAATTATTATCTAAAGCGTATAACCCGAATTGCTAGTAAGACGCGGTGCTAAATAATAATAATAAAAAATAGATAGTAATGTTATTTCTTTTTTTCTATTCCCTTCTACTTAATTTATATACTTTTATTCTATAACAACATATTTCAGTAACTTTTCACCCTCTTAAAGAGTTATTTGTATTTAAGATGATTGATTTTAATTCTTACTATATGAAAGTTTGTAAAAATTTTCTACTAGTTCAAATAAAACTTGAAGATGGTGAAAAATCAGCGAAACATTCCGTCGTCATAGAAGAAAAATATATAAAATAAGGAGAGGGGAATAAAATATAAAATTTAACATTACTATCAAATTTTATTATATAATTTAACTTAACTTAAATAATTGATAAAATAGCCAAGCTATTATAATTGTTAATTATGGTTATAGGTGCTTCTAAAAATCACATTCCTTAAATTTAAAAATGAGCTGGTCATGGGAAATGAACCTGAAAACTTTGACTTAGTAGCGCAATATTCTTACCACTAAGTTATTCAGCAGTTAAGTTAAAAAGAATATGATATCTAGAAGCTTCCATAACCGTAGTTTTCTATGCTGGCGGCCGAGGTTCAATCCCCCGCCCCGGCATAAATTTATCTGATTACCAAACCCTTCCTTCACTTCTGACAAGACATCTTGTGAATGTGGGGAATGCCAGGCCTCCACCCTGGTTCGGATTCCACGTTAAACTGTAGGTCCTCCATTTCATCTCACAATCACCCTACCATTACACATTAGCGTAAGTGCGTATAACCCGAACGGGTAGTAAGACGCGGTGCTAATAATAATAATAATAATATAACCATAATTACAAATACAATAACGTTGTTCCTTAATCCTTAATGACAAGTGCATTCATAATGTTTCTCATACAAATACAATAACTTTGTTCCTTAATCCTTAATGACAAGTGCATTCATAATGTTTCTCATTATGCATTTGGTTTCATTAAGCCTTACCGGGTTGAAGTTCGCTCACTCTCTGACAGTTCATGATATTAATTGATCACTCATAGATAGCTGACGATTTACACACGCCTTCACAGACTGCCTTAAAATATTAGAGATGAATTACCCTTGTCGCGTGTAGATTCCTTGGTAGCTCATTGGTTAGAGCATTGGTGAATTAAACTAAATGGCTCGGTTACGATTTACATGTTAAGAAATAATTTTTAAATTTAAAAATACGATTGAGATAACGATTCAGATTGAGATGATAGATTTTGACGTTTCATGACCACTTGAAATAAAAAAATAGTTTTCAAAATGCAGTCTGTCTGTATCTCAGGTTAGAACCAAAAACATTTTACCGATTGGGCTCAAACCTGGTGTATAGGGTTTTCATATGATTCCCCCAAGATGTTTTAGAAATTAGATACCTAACCCTAGATTTGAGGGTAGTTTACTTAAGAGCAAAAAGAGTAAAAATCTATTTTATATAAATTTCCCCAAACGATTTTGATCAAATTTTATATCTAAATATTGTTTAAAATTATAATCAAAATATAAACACTCATTTTCTTATGAAAATTATTTTGAGTGTAGTTTACATTAAGGAAATTTTCCAAATTTCATCATTTATTAGAAACTATTTGAGATACAAAATAACTTTTCTTTGTAAAGTTGCAGGTGGCCCTGTGATTAAAAATAAAAATATTTAATTTGAAATACATTTAAATAAAACCAATAAATTCTTAGCTATAAACAAATAAATATATACTTTTTAATTCAGGACTTAATTTGATTTTTATGATATTTGGTGGGCAAGGATTTCTCTCTCATCTCATTTTTTCTGAAAAATTATATAACTAAAAAAAACAAATCGCACTTTTTAAACAAAAACCTTATTAATTTTAATTGTTGATTATATTCGTTATAAATTGAACAACTTCTTTATATACTAGAGTCTAAACGAAATGTATTTACCAGTATTTTACCTATTAATACTTACTTAAATCGACTTTTGAATTAATCTAAACTTGAGAAACAGTGCTATCAGCTAATACACGGAGAGTTTCGGTTAGAAGATATATATCTTAAACTTTTTTAAACTCTAGACCTAGGTATCTATATGCTTCAGGACCAGACAAGTAATTTCTAATAATGATTCTTGTATTTTGCTAATAGGTATATCTAATTTGAGAGTAGCTTATTATCTGAAGACGGTTCATGATAGAATTGAATGATGTTAATATTTAGTTATTTGCAACAGAATAATTCTATTCTTATAGGATTAAACTTTATTTCTAATTTAGGTTTTTTTTAAATCTTCTATAATGTTTAATTTGTTTAAAAAATATATATTTATATCAATTATTGTAATGATTTAGTAACCAATATTGATTAATATTTTAAAGTGTAAGTATATAATGAAAATTTTATTTAAAGTAACCAAGAATGACTATTTTAAAACTAAATTAGTTTCACTATGAGAAATAATAACCCAACAAAATAGTAGGTGTTAAATACCTTTAACACTTCTAAAGAATCCCTTAAAATGTATGAACAAATTTGATTCAAGAAATATTCTGTAATACTGTGTGAGGTAATTTTTTTTATACTATAACATTAATATTTTAATCAATTAGGATGCCTATAGCATTAAATATTAAAATTAAAGGGTAAAAATTAAAAATTTATTTACATATGAAATTTAAACAAGTGTTTTTTTAATTTATATTAATTATATAATTGGGAAAAACAACTTAATTTTAAACTTAAAATTCTTTTTATCTCGTAAGCTGACTTCAATTAATTGATGACAAAAAGATAAAATAATTATCTATTTTCCCTCCAAGAAATATAAAATATTAACATTATGAAAAACCCATCCAATCGTTTCGTTTGTAACCATATTTAAAGAGAGACGCACTGAAGAATATACAGACACTATGAAATACAGAGATAGTAAAACAATTTGTGAAACCAAGAGCACATAAATCTTAAAATATATCAAATTATAAGCCAAAAATTTTCTCCAGATTTATGGATATATGGTGGATATATTGTAAGGTTCTAGGAACAATAAAGTTCACTACGACATTTACAAAAGCACGATACCCATCCTTATTTTTATATAGCTCTATCAGGTGTAACTCATTACAACCTATACCTAAATTGAGCTATTTTTATCCAGTCCACCTCTTTACAACCTATCCTTATCTTGAGCTAGATATCTAGCCAACCTTATTTAATCTCTTATCTTTCAGGTCCATTCTAATTTAATTCTTCCATCTGTGTATAGGTCTACCCAATGGTCTCTTCTATAACATAACTTTCAGGTCCATTCTAATTTAATTCTTCCATCTGTGTATAGGTCTACCCAATGGTCTCTTCTATTACATAACTTTCAGGTCCATTCTAATTTAGTTCTTCCATCTGTGTATAGGTCTACCCAATGGTCTCTTCTATTACATAACTTTCAGGTCCATTCTAATTTAGTTCTTCCATCTACATTTAGGTCTTCCCATTGGTCTTTTGTCCAGTCAATACCCTGAATAAAGTCTCATATTTTTCCACTCTTGCTATATTTGACTATCCTAACAATGTCTTGTGATGAGTACATGGTATGTAAATAGTCATTATATAACCTCCTCCACAATCCAGAATTTGCATCCCTTTCTGAACCAATTAACTTTCTAAGCAACTTTATTTTAAATACCTTAATTTTTTTGGTTTCGTCATGTAGGTCAAGAGAAAACCCCTAAAATTATGTTTTCGAACACAATACTTTATTTATAAGTTATATGAGAATATCAAATCCAATACCATTATTTAAACTCTTATCTACACTCCCTTTGTGTTTGTAATGAAACTAAACTACAATAAAATTCTAAGTTTTAATGTCCCATGGGATTAAAAAAAAATCACTCTATAATTGTTTCACGAAATATTAACAAATCATGGCGGATAAAACCCATATAAAAAATAAATGTGTTTTAAGCGTAGGAGATATATTTTTTTATAATAGAAATAATTTATTTAATCTGGTGATACGAGACAAATAGAATATCAACAATATTTACTATGCTCTAGTGTAGAGTCATTAAATATTTACCCTTTCATTATGTGAAGTACAGGCGTATTCAGTGTTTTATAAACGTGGGTAGATTATTTTTTAAATATTTGAACAGGGAGTATTCGCTTGTGTAAACTAGAATCTTTTTGTAGAAACTTCTATTTATTTTTATATGTCGGTATACTATTATTCTTTATTAACAACACGCCTTACTACCCGTTTGGGCTATACGCTTAAGTACTAATTACGATAATGGATTAGGATTTGGGAAGGTTGAATTTAGAGGAAGTGAACCCACATTTGCGTGGAGGGAGAGTGGAAAACCATCAAGGAAAAACTACCAGTTCACCCGAACGAGATTCGAACCTCGATCTCCCCTCCTTCTCCACTCCTTGGCAGTCGAGCTCAACACGACTAGCGCGTTAGCTAATTACGACACCGAGGCGTATTGATATATTATTAGTTCCTAAATAATATTTAAGAAAAATATATTATTCTTTAGCATCGTGTCTTACTAACCATTCGGGTAATATGCTAATATACTAAATACGGTTATGGATTTTTTGATAAAAATGATATATTTAGAGTAATTTATCAGCATTTGCGTGGAGAAAGAGGGGACAACCAGTTTGTAAAAACTACCCTCAGTTCACTAAACCAAGATTATAGACACCATTTCCCCATCATCAACAGTCTTGTTCAACACGAGAGTAGCGCGTTAGACCATGTGGCCACCGAAGCAAGTAATAGAAATAGTTACTCTTTATAAAATGCTGTCAATACCTTAAAAATTCATGAGGAAGGATTTTTTTTGATATTTTCGTTTGCGTATTAATCTGTGTACTGTAGATCCACATATCCGGTGGATATAAATATTAATTATAGTATTTAAATTACATCTATATAATATAATATTAGTTATATTCATAGTGATTTAGTAAGGAGAATTATAATGATACTAATTAATTATTCAAGGAAAACCCAATAAACAATTTCCCTGTTTACTGCCATTGTCAAATTTTGAACTTTTCCTTTTGACAACTCTGGATCTATCTTAATATTACCTTTAAACTTAATGTTACCTTTTTCACTATCATTGTATATCTTACTTAGTAATGTTTTATTCATTAACATGTAACCTTAGAATATGAAATTTTTATTTTTATGTATTGTTTAATTTTAATATGTTTTTGTATTTTAACCTATTCCATATTTAACAGGTTCTTTTTCTACTTATTTCACATACATTAATAAGAGTTATAAGTTAAAGTTTTTGCTATAGGTTTGCCATCATTCTATTCAGTCTATCTTTTCTCCTAT
Organism: Timema shepardi; assembly: GCA_902151425.1. Lineage (NCBI taxonomy): Eukaryota > Metazoa > Arthropoda > Insecta > Phasmatodea > Timematidae > Timema > Timema shepardi. The sequence continues at coordinate 628,258 of CABFVX010000003.1, read as the reverse complement.
ATAATATAATAAGTATTATTCAGAATTTTTACTATCCCTAACTATTCAAACTCTTATAATCTCAATATGGTTTTTCTCTAATTAAAAATATTTTTCTATCTTTAATTTTTTCCTTATGTTTCATATAAATTATATCTTTTCACTTATAATCAGATCCTTTTGTTATTGTTTATTGGGTGTTCCTTGAATACTTAATTAGCATATAATATAAGTTTTTAAGTTATTTTATTCATTGAGAATAATTTATGAGAAGATAATTAATATAAATAATTTAAAAAATAAATAGACACACCATTGAGTAGGTTTACAAACAAGAATATATTGCATACTCAACGGATCATCAGTAATTATCGAGATTACAGCTGGCTTTAATGAAGTGTTCTTTTTTACTAAATTATCTCCTGTCTCCTTTATTTTCCTTAGTACTGCGTCTTACTACCCGTTCGTGTTGTACTCCTATGGAATAATTAGGCTAATGGTTTTAGAGATTATAAATTTTATATCAATTAAGTGGGGGGGAAAGGGGACACCAATTTCAAAATAAATTTCAGTACAACCGATTGTCCGACACCTTAGCTCAGTCAGTAATGGGTCTATCTACTGAGTTAAGGGTCTAGGGTTAGGATACTGGCACGGTTTATAAATGTACCAATAGTGGTTCTACACTTTCACATTGATGAATTAACGGCCGGAAGACTGGATGTTGTGTCTATTCTAGTATTAAATTAAATTATAAGGTATACGAAGCTGCGTAAGACCTAGCAAGCCGGTAGTGTGGAAAATATATGGCTTGAATAAAAAACTGACTCGAACTACAGTCTGGAAACATAAATTGATTTAGAAAAAAAAAAATACATCTGACCAAGAATAAACCTTGATCATCCTTTCATTGGTAGTCTAGTCTATTGCGATAGTAACAGATTAGATGATATATTCACTGGGATAGGTGGCTCCTTTATTAAAAACTAATAATACTGCACGGCGCTGCGTAACCGCCCCTCCCCCTCCCCTCCATCGCCATGGTGCCAAATTTTATTTTGAAATTTTATCTCTGAAATTTAATCATTATTCAGATTTAAATATTTTCTTCAGTAATTTGTTTAAAATAGACTGATTAAAAAGTTAATAAATAAATTTAAAAAAATCCAGCTTCGAGGTGTATACAGTGCATTACGTTCACCTATGCTGAAAAGTTTTCGGACCTTTGCCCGACGTAGATTTGTCGCACACAAACAAACAAACAAACAAACAAACAAACAAACGAACAGATAAACATTTACTTTTATTATTATAAAATATACCTTTACGTTTTTTTTTCAGTGTAATTTTCTCATTATTGCATAAATTTATGCGAATACATGGGATATCTCTGGTATGTGATGACACAACACGCCAACACAAAAGAGAAGAAAATATGAAGGACCCTCCATATTTTCTAAGGACCCTTCAGAGAGAGGATTTATTGTAATCGCGAGAAAATCGAATAAGAGAGTTTTATGGAGGTTGACGTTTCGTGGATCAATGAACCTCCACTGTTGCATCTTTGCAACATGCTATAGTGTTCTAAGTAATACACTAAATTACTTCCTTTAATATATAATATTATAATTAAAACAGTATTATTAAATATATGTTCGAATGATATTGTATTTTTGCATATTCTATTGAAAAAAAACCAAGGAAAATTACAATACGCTTAAACTTTTACAAAAACATAGCTCTAAAAAGACTTATTTCTCGAGTTCCTTAATTCAATTCGTGTTTTTTAAATGTAATATCGAGCGAACGTGGATAACAACTATAGCAAATAAAACAACATGATAGAACTCTCAGTCACGTGATATAACTTGCACGAACTATGCGATGTAAATATACGGCGGCAATGTGCCAGACGTACGACATCACGACTGGCACAGTTGCGTATTCACAACATCCGTGAATGGTTCCGGTTAAAACTCCAGTATCTCAGAAAAAAAAATTTTATTGAATGTTTTATTACATCATAGTAGGCAGCAGGAACTAATAATTAAAGAATACTTTGAAGAGATCCGGATGGACTAATTAACTTTACCCTTTTAACTTACAGCAATTGCGAAAAAATTCAACAGTGCCATTCACAGAGCGTTAAATGTGAGAATTGACTGGGTTTTTTTTTATCAAAGTACACATTTAAACTTGTTTTTTTAAGTGTACACAATACAAATCGATAATTAACAGCGGCAATAATGGCTACGTAGATCTTGTTAGATTGTGTTGATACATCCAAAACCGCTTGGAAACTAAACCTGTCGGCAATAAAACCTACTCTTGTTTGTTTTCGAGGAGTAACTTATTGGTTGTTAAGCTCATTTGAGCTGCCTACTCACGCCTGGATTGTACAGTTTGGCCACCTATTGTTGAATCAATGCGTTTGTTTATCCTGCTGACAAACTCGGACAACTACATACAGTTGATCGATTTAAATTACTTTTTATATTACCTTAACTTTAATGTGTTATTTTGATCAGTAACACAATTTGTACTTCAAAACTTAAGCAAATATTATTTAAAAATTTAAAAAAATTTATTTTAAAATAAAAAATGTATTATCTATTTAAGGTAAGTAATATAGACTTTATTAACTGACTGATTATATCAATATAAGAGAATTTCTATAAGCGTGTTTGAAAGGGCCTTCCAAGGTATTTTCACATACGTACCAGAGTTCTTTTACATTCCACATAGTACGTGGGACAGAAGGCTTTACTTCCCCTCCGAAGGAAGTTGTGCTACGGATTTTATCAATAATGAAGCAGACAAGTTATCAAACATGTTGCCTTAATTTTTGTAGAGATTAGCCGCATCTCTTTAATTTACTAATGTGAGAGGAATTTTTAAAGGTAGTAATCTGGAGTAAATTTTTCCGCATTTCCTTGGAGGTAGAATAATATATATAGTATAGAATACAACCCTATACGCACAATAAGGATTAGATTAGGCCAGACATAGACTAGCTTGACGTTTATTCTGGGTGACCATCAATGAAGGTTAAGAACATACCTCGTTAAAATTTATTGGTGGATGTTTTATCTAGAAATTGTTTAAAGAGCATAAATTACGTCCAGTGGTTTCCAGATAATGTCGTTAGTGTTACATAATTTGAATTTAGGGAGAGTGGAAAAGCATTTAGGGGGGAAAAACACTGTCACTTCACCAGACAGGGATTCGAACCTGTTCATCACCTTGATAGACAGTATAGTCTATAGCGAGGGTGACACCATAGACAATGTGACAAAATGAGAAAGTGTTTACAGTTTTTCTAGTTATTTTAGTAAAAATTAAATATCATGTGGTTTTTTATATCACCAAAATTTCCCCTTTATATATGTATTTAATAAGCATGCCTCGAGTTTCATTGTTTTGTTTAATCGGAGAATTTAGTTGTGTGTCCTAAATTAATGTAATTTTAATTATTATTCGAATTGTTAAGCCAAGGCAGGTATTATTATACAAATGAAACAATATTATTTGGATTATATTTGAACAAAGTTGTCATTGTAATGATTAGTTGTCAATAACATACAGTACATTAATATGAAACAACAAAACTATCTTGGTTTATTATAGAACACCACATAATAAATTACATACTATTCATTAGATTAACCTTCCGATAGATATTTTGATTGGAGATAGTTTTAACCTGATGAAACTTGTCAATAACATATACTGTCACTGTATCTATCCATAAAAAAACCATTTCATATGTTTATAGAATATTAGTTTAATCGCTGAGGAGATATGGTTTATGGAGGATATAATAGCATTGTTTGGTAAATTATTTTAAGCTCAGTAAAATATCATTCTATATCTACAAATAAAACAAATTAAATTATAATACGTAATAGCTATAATATTATATAAAAGTAGCTTGACCCGTTCTTCATAACATTAAGCAGCAACAAAGTTATATCAAATAAGAGTGTAGAATATCCGGCTGCCCATTTTTGTATGGTTACACTTTTTACAATCCTGAGCTAACTATGGTAATTATATAACTATGATTAATACTAATAAATTAATATAAATTAAATATTTGGTATAATAATACCATGTTTACAGACTAAGTGAATAAATAAAGTTAATTCATTAACAACGAACATTTTAACTAGGCTCGGGCATAAAAGAAGATAAATTCACTAATAGAAATTGTTATAGAATTTTGTTGGAAAATAGATCATCACATTAACCAAAGAACATAAATACCTTATCATAAATGTAATATTGAGCTACGAAAGGAACCGCCCCTATGTTAACCTTCACGCATAACACTATTTGATTCCTTCTACACACTCCAAATAGTATCGATATTATAATTATTTTCCTACAATAGTACTCTTCTCTATTGTAGTTCTCATAGTTTCGCTCTATATCATTAACAATTTGAACAATATAAAACAAGAATATAGAACATAAAAATAAACTCCGTACAAATAAAACAGTTCATGTACTTACCGATTGTATCTTCTGGATAGAGCAACCACCAAGACGGGCTAACACACGTGACATCCTAGTTGGAGGAGTGGACCGAGCGAGCTATGATGTTCCAACAGCTGACGTCCACACCAACTTAATAAACGTTACACTAAAGAGGGCCGGCCAGGAATTGCCTTGACTAGAGGAAGACTGCTTATCTGCCCTCTGATGGGAGGGACGCGAACTAAATACACACCATAAGGAGTTTGAAGAAATATCGTTTGGAAGTCAGATGGAGCTCTGACAACAAGTGGTCTACGTGATGATCTAAAGCTTTTGGAAAGTCAATTTGACGTCACCGAGCGAGTGTTCTGTCCTCCCACCTGGCGTCCCTAGCAACGAAACCCTATAAAGAGCAATGTTTGTGTATACTACAAGGACTATTTTATTTCAACGCTTCAAGGAGGAGAGTTATCCTGAACTTGAATAATGTCAGGATAAACATTCTTGCATTCTATTATATGGAATTAATCTATGGTGGTTTATATTTTGGACTCTAGTTTAAATTCAACTCTTAGTGTTAGCCAAATAAGGCTTAGTTATTTATCATTCCTCAAATGTTATTTTTGTTACTTAAACATATATTTTTAAATGAAACTCTCTTTAATTTCTGCCAACACTTGGGCGCTAGGGTCTGTCACGATACTTAGACTTTTTAGATAACCACAATAAATAATAGATCTTGGGTCGGACGTGTTAAATGTAGATTGTTTTGAAATTGTGGCTACCAGTAATTGTATTTGCGATTTTAGGTAATGTTTCTTTTATAGATTGCATTTTCAAGTATTGATTAAAGTAACGTAAATTTCTTTGATCGATAAAGTTAATATATTATGACACGAATTGACATTAACTTATTTTCCAAATATTTGGCCATGCTTTGCTTCAAATATTGTATTATCTTTATTATTAACAAGTAGAGTTCTTGTTGACGTTTCCAATTTTTGTGTTGAGATTCGATAGTCCCGCGGGAGTTTGACTAAAGTCTGTTAGCCAAACTCTCGTGTTATTTAAAATATCTGAAAGATATTTAATATATATATTAACTTTTTGAAGTCTGCATTCACTGAAGTAAATCAGACACTTTGGTAGCATTTTAAAGATGCCCATAAGGCTCTTATTATGTAATTATATAGTTTCCTGATGGATATTATTTGCAATAATTGTTTGTACTATAATAGACATCATGGGTCGTACTGTCTTTTCAAGACTGACCCATTTGATTGTAGGGTAGGTTACGTGTTTTGTAACATCCCCTCAATTTAACTGCGCAAAATAATATATGAAGTTATTATTTAAGTTTGATTCTCAACATAACTCAGTTTGATTTTTGAGACCATGCAAAGTATTCTGCTCTGTTATTATTACTTTTAATAAACCATTCATAGTTATTTTTTAAATCTTGAAAATGTTTTACCTTTTTATATGTGTCTAGGATTACCCTCTCCCTTTTATATCATTTGTGGTCGTAATTAAAAGTAGAGTGGCTATAACACAAAATATCGTATATATTAAGCATTATTATTTTCAAAAGTTCATCTATTAAGGTTGCCAGAACTTGTTTACTTCAATTGTTATTTCGTTGATAGATAAGCGTTAATTTACCCTTTAATTTGTGTTTTTGTTATCGCGACGCTAATGGATCCACTTTAAGTTAATCTTTGGTTTTGTATTAATTTATTTTTAGAATATTTTCGTCTGCTTGAACAAAATTCAATTTTTCTACACTATCGATATTTTATTTTTTTGGCTATTTCCCACAATCTCTTTTTCAAATTATATCAATTAGAATATTTATATACTCCCTATAAGTTTGTACAATAGATATTGCACGAGATTACATCATTATAAGTTATTATGTACACACCACATGATATTATTAGGATAATGAAATCTCTCAGGCCAAGGCGGGCAAGATATTTGGCATGGATTGAAGAGACTAGATTTTTTTATATGCTTTGACTGGAAAACCTAATGGTAGGAGACCATTGGGGATACTTAGATGCAGATGGGAGGATAACATTACAATGAACCTGAATGTGAAAGGGTGTAATGAGGTGGACTGGATAGAACTAGCTCAAGAAAAGAATAGGGTGTAATGAAGTGGACTGGATATATTTAGGTTAAGATAGGGATTTAATATAATGAGGGGGTCATGATAGAACTATCTCAAGATAGGGATATGGCGTAATGACTTAGGCTGGATATAAGTAGCTCAAGATAGGGATATAATGTAAAGAGGTGGACATGATAGAACTCTATCATAATAGGGATAGTGTAATGAGGTATGCTGGATATAGATAGGTTTAGATGGGGATATAATGTAATGAGGTGGACATGATAGAAATATCTCAAGAGAGGGATCTGGTGTAATGAGTTAGGCTGGATATAGGTAGCTCAAGATAGGGATAGAATGTAATGCGGTGGACATAATAGAAATATCTCAAGATAGGGATATGGTGTAATGAGTTCGGCTGGATATAACTAGCTCAAGGTAGGGATAGGTTGTATATTTTTTTAGAAAAAAATGAGGGTAATAATGTTATATATAACGTAAGTAGGTGTATATTTTCTAAAACTGAACCGTGAAACGTTGTTTCTGTTAATCTATCTCTAACTAATCATTTTATTGTTATGATAAATACATTCGTCTTTGGTCTATATTGTATCGCTTCCTTTCATTATGGTTTTTTATGAGAATACTACACTTACACAAAGGTCATGTCTAATAATATTTTCTTAATATAATTAATAAACAAAGCCTAGGGAAGAAGAGCTAATGGAGTATTATCTTAACCTCTATTTTAAATTCACTTATATAACAACTAAACTACTATGTGTTTTATTAGTTTGCTATATTTTGGTTATGGTGCTTATGTTTTGTCATTAAAAAACCTTTTAGATTTGTTACTATATTAACCTACTTTAATAATGCTTATAGGGAAATTGCTACTTGTAGCTCGAACTACCGTTAACTAAACCAATAAATGGTACGGTGCATCTCAAAGACTTTATCCCCTCTTATCTTATATTGGACATTTACTAAATCTCGTATGATATGTAAAACGAAATAATATCTCTATACTATATTGTAGAAATATTATGTCAAAGATCATAAATGAAATAATATACACAGTTACTTACTTACACCATAGGATTAGGAACTAGGAACACTATTATAGAAAAGAGAAATATCTGCTTCCACCAAATCGAATAAGATTTAAAAATTAATTTTCAGACCTAAGTTAAAAATTATTATATATGCTTATATCTCAGAAGTTATTGGTTTTGTATAAATAGATTTCAAATAAAACACTTTTATTGTCAATAGTACTACAACTTTGCGATAGCAATTTATTTCATAGCCCAAATATTTATGGAAAAATTATGAAAATTGGCAAAATGTGCCTCATGTAAAGTACCCTCAGTCATTTTCATGAAAAAATTAGAAAAGCCATCTTGTTTATGATAATAAACAGTTTCTAGACATTAAATTTAATCAAAATTTGTATAGCGAAATTCAATTCCTTGGTTGATTTATTTCCTTTGATTTTGTCAACGCTTGGAATTTTAATTTCTATTAACTACATCAAATAGATATATATGTATTATAAATATCGCAGTGAAAATTTTTATTCAGAAAAGAAAAAATGTTTTTTACAAATTAATGTTTCAAAATTCTATTTCTCAAGGCTGGTAAGTGTTCAAAGCAATTCCTAAATAACACTGTCGATCTCATTGAAATAGTTGATAAAGAGAACACCTGAATATGGGTATTGAACCCGGGGCCTTTGGATTAGTGCAAAAGTTAATCCTCTTCCTAGGTTTTTTGCGAGTGTCTTTTGTAATTTTAATCATATTATTCTAATCGTGTTTGTGAACGGTACTTAATCCTTATCTAAAAATATATTTTTCTAATTTATTCTTTAAATGTGTATTTGTTTTATTTTTTCAATAGTTTGTGTTTTTTGTTAAATTAAATACGTAAAACATGTTTAGATTAACTGTCAGTATCATTAAAAGTCATTCATTAGTTTTAACATTAAGAAAACAGTAAATATTCACACAATTCTCTTTAAGAACGAGCAGGTTAGTCCTCCTCATGACGTCACTACAAGTGGAGTTGCCACATTTAACACTCTGGCCTGTAACTAAGGATGCTAATGGTTTATCTCCATTAGATGTATTCGAATGATCAAAATAAATTTTGTTTGCAAAGCGAAAAAGAGGGAAGGTATGAGTTTAATTCAAACTGAATTAGCGCTTCCTTCTGTTAGAAAAAAATGAAACTTTTATAATTAAATTTAAATAATAGTTAAAATACATTTCTGTCCTATATTATTACCAACTAAATATTAATATTTGATGGGATCTTTATAGGGTTTGTAATGTAAAAGTTATTATTATTGGAAAACTTGTGTAATGTGTCTTTCCTTCTTTTTATATTGTAGGCCTACCCTTTAAATATTAAAATAATAATTTACCCTCTTACGTGGTTAACAATTCGACACCTTAAACCAGTTTATAGCGTGTCTGTCTACTGAGCTAAGAGTCCCGTGTTCGTTTCGTCGTACGACGGAAAAATGTATAGTTGGTGAAAATATGAGTTTACTATTTTCATTGATAAATTAACCTCTGTGTACTGGATGATGTACCTGTTATAGACTTAGGTTATATTTTAAGGAATGTAAATCTACGAAAGGCCTAGAAATCCGATAGCTGTAGATATAAATGGATTGAATAAAATAACTGGCCAAGGCTATGTGCAAGAAAGAGTAATGGATATAAATAAATGGAACGGAACTCAACACGGACTATCTCACTCAAGTGATTAAAAAATCGAGAAATTTTCTCAAAGATTGTGATGTGTGAAACGACATTATATACACTAACAAACCCAAACAAAAATTGCGTTATATATGCGTATAAAAAAATGTTATTCCATGATTTAAATTTTATGATTTTATTTTTAAAGAATTTAACTCCTTATTTGTTTGTTTGTTTGGACAAAAAAAAGACCAATATTGGATTCACAAGTGTCAATACTTCGTATTAAGACTTCTGTATGTGTTTAACACTTTCAACATATTATTATGGGTGACATCATAATATTATCGCACTTTTATTAAACTCCTCATTTATAAATTTAAACCAATAAAAAGGGTAAATATTGACTATTTATCCTAAAATGATAGAGATAGGGGATTGCTATAGAAATATTTCCCCTAAAAATTTTAAGAAAGTATATACAATTTTTGAGATACATACTTTTTAACTTACTCTATGGAATAAGAGAATTATTACGCTTGAACCTAAATAGAATCTCCGTAAAACTAAAGCACAGAAAATTGTATTAATACATTTGCCAATATCTAAGAAACTAAAGGATTTATAAAGATATATTAAAAAAAATCTATTTTTAACAGTATACAGTTTTGCAATGATAATATTTTTATTATATTAGATAATTGCGAGGATAAGAAAATATCCGCTTCTGTTAAGCACCCTAAAAGTCATTTTCATGGGTAAAGGAATATAGCAATTTTATGTATAATCTTAATTAACGTCTAGATGCGAATTTTAATCAAAATCTTTTTAGACAATTTTTAGAAAATCGATTTATTCTTTTTTTGACCTTTACTAAACGCCTTTTAATATTATAGGTTAAACAGATACACAGACAGACGGAATAGCAAAAAACCCTTTTTAGATTTCGGGGGGTCATTAAACATTGACATCCATCAACATCTCAGGATGTATTTTTTTTACTGTCTCAATACTTGACCTTTAGTGTTCAAAATGTGTGTATGTATATATATATATATATATTAATATATATATGCGTTTGGATTGAAAACTATTGGTTTTATAAATATGTTTCAAATAAAATATTTTTAATATAAATAGACATACATATTTGCAATGATAAATAACTTCATAGGCCTATCACAAATAGTTTCGTAGCTGTGATGAAAGAAAAATGAGAATTCTCACATTAGACTGGAACACAGTCATTTTTCCAAACAGTGATCAACTCCAGCCCTTTATTTATACCCCCAATAATTACTACCCCCGTAGGCCTTTATATGTATAACATAATCGAATCTGAAATACCTGATAATAAACAAGGCAGACTAAAGTTAATACAAACCATGAAAATATTCCCATAGTGTTACTGTAATAATTCTCAAAATGAAAACGCATAGGGGAGGAGTATTCCTATTTATATCACAATATCGTTTAATTATGTAGGAAGTTCTAATCCTTATGTAATTAGGATGAAATTTAATAATAATCCATGTAACCCAAATGTTATCACACATTAAATTAGTTCTAAACAACTTCAAATCATATGAAAATCAATCTGGTACACAAGTCTAATGGTCCAACCATCGGAAAAGTTCAGTGAGCTTTCATTTAAACTTAACAAAAAATACTCTAAATTAAATAAATATCAAACGATGAGAAACCATATTTTGGTTGAAGGGGATTTTCATTGGCCTGAAGGCCTAAAATAATAATAATAATAATAATAATAATAGCAAAATAGACCATCTATAGCCCATAAGTCTTAAGAACTATGAATAATGATAATAATAGTCAAATCCTGATAACTAAGCAACAAGATACAAATACAGGTTACGAACAAATTATGATTTGCGAGTGTCCACCGATCTGAAAAAACCAGATTAATGTGCACATATAAGTTAAAGCTAACGCTCCCTACAGTAGACACAGGAGTCGCTCAGGTTATACGACAGTCATTAGTGGTCACTTCCTCGGATAGTTACAAGTAATAACAATCTTCCTATGAAGGGTGACCTGGAGGTCTAGGGGTAAGGTGTCAGACTTCTATGCTGGCGGCCGGGGTTCAATCCTCGGTCCCGGCAAAGATTTATCTGATTACCAAACCCTTCCTTCACCTTTGTCAAGACATCTTGTGAATGTGTGGAATAACAGGCATCCACCGTGGTTCGGATTCCACGTTAAACTGTAGGTCCTTCATTTCATCTCACAATCACCCTACCATTACGCATTAGCGTAAGTTCGTATAACCCGAACGGGTAGTAAGACGTGGTGCTAATAATAATAATAATAATAATAATAATAATAATAATAATAATAATACAATCTTCCTATGCCGGCATCTTTGAGGTTAAGTTAAGAAACCAGTTCTAATGCATCACTTATCGGTCTCGGTGAGTCTGGCGACACGCGTGACCACACGTTCCATGCGGAACCTCAGGGGTGTACAAGTTGGTATGCAACTCGGAAAAACTTCACTCGTGAGTGCCTCAGGTCACCATTCATGGTTAGACAGCCATTGAAGAAGTACCGTGGATGTGGTCCATAGCTGTTAAAACACATTCCAGGAAAAAAAACCACCAGACTCCCAGACGCAGAGCAAAAAAAATCATACAAACCCCTTGTATAAATATTATGGTTCCATCAATAAATGTAGTCCTTTATGAAAGTCAATCAGATAAATCTATTACGGGACCAAGGATTGAACCCTGGACCCTAGCAAAGACCACCAGGTCACCACATGTGAACAATCTAATCATACTCCATTGTAACAACTGATTGGTAATCCAAATGGTTGACAACAGATATTGTTCCCCATAACATTGCCACACATCCATATACATTCATATATCACAATATAATTATTACGGAAATAAATAAGCTGAATATCACGGTTTATATAGAATACTATTATCATAAATAACAATCAATTAAATCAAATTAAAATGTTTTATTATATTAAACTGTCTTACGCAATTTGATCCTCACCCTGCACTACCGGTCAGTTATTTAATCTTAGTCCCATTAGAACTGTTGAGATTTGTAAACATTACGATAAATAAAACAACTTTGAAAGTTGTAATAGACAGTACAAATGATATTAATCAAATAATATTAGAAGGTCTACCTTACCTCTTCCACTAAATTCTAATCCCAAATTTTCCCAGCGGAGACAGAGGGTCTTCCCAGCACAAGCGTTCAAGTCCAACACACACTGACGAAACCGTACCGCTGGCCAGCCGACACAAAACTAGTCTCATTTGACAAAACAACAGCTCACAGATCATGTTCTGACGTAGGTCACAGATAATTCATCGCTCCGCTAGACTTTCTGATGCGCCCTAGCGGATGGAGTAGGCAATGTTTACGTCCAAGCATCACTGAAATTATCAGACTATTATGGGCATGCTAACACAATAAGTAAATCCATCTTTAGCGGACCAGGCTAAATATCTGAGAGTTCCATAAGACGGGAAATTTTAAAGGTGTCGCTTACGTGTTAGAGTATATTACTGATTAAGGAAAGACTTAGGTTCAAATCTTGATCAGGTGTAATGAGGGGGGTTGTTCCTAAATGGTTTGCCATTATTTTTCCACGCAAATTTGAGTACAATTCCTTTGAAATATCAACTCCCTCAACCATAAATCCACGAGTTTGATTGGTAAGACACGATGATTAAACAAAAAATATTGGAATGTTTACGATTTGAAAATAACTAATAACAAGTTGTAATATGGAGTTCATTCTTTGAGGGTTGAGTTGTTTCATTAATCGTTCAATAAATATATGAACAAAAGGAATGTGAACAGCTATATTAATAATAATAATAATATTTAGCACCGCGGCTTATTACCCGTTCGGGTTATACGATTTAAGTACTAATCACTCTAATGGATTAGGAATTGGGAAGGTTGAATGAGAGGAAGTGAACCCGCATTTGCGTGGAGGGAGAGTGGAAAACTATTTAGGAAAAACCACTCCCAGTTCACCCGACCGAGATTCGAACCTTGATCTCCCCGTCCTCAGCAGTCGAGCTCAACACGACAAGTGTGTTAGCCAACTACGCCACCGAGGTGGGTAACAGCTATATTGTTAGTGGTAAAAAATAGACGCCTTTACTACACTGAAATACTACCCACCGTACAGGACGCGTCCGCTTGAGAATCAATCTTTTTGTTGAATTACATCTCTAATGTGTCAAGGTTCATTGCACTGATTGGTTAAGACCAACAGCAGAGAAAGGACCTTTTTAAAACAATGAATATTATTTACGTGTGTTTGGACTCAAGTAATTAATTTATTTATAGGAATTGAGTATCACATAAAAATATAGTTAGTTTATTTGTAGATTACTACATATACAGAGGTGTCGGGTTCAACTCCCTGAGCTTCTAGATTTTAAGCGAGGCAAAGTTTCTGGACTGTGGTCAACTGAGTCTCGTGAGAAAAACTGCGTAGCTAACTGAATGAAAAAGGTAGCAGCTCCAGTTTAGAAAACTGAGAATAACGACCAGATGAATTGTCGTCATGATTACATGACATATTTATTCGTGGAAGTTGGCACTTTATTCGCCAACAGAAGGCGGTTGCTTGGTAGATATAGCTCAATAACATGTTGCCACCTAGAATTTTATTTTAAACTTATGTTTAATAATTAGAATGAATAATTATTTAGGTATAATAAATAATTTAATGATTAGCTTAAATAATTAAAACTGTTATCCGCTTCGGTAGCCACGTGGTCTAATGCGATACTCTTGCAGTCGACTAGACCAGCGATTATAGGAAGGGTGACCTGGCGGTCTAGGGGTAAGATGTCAGACTTCTATGCTGGCGGCCGGGGTTCAATCCTCGGTCCCGGCACAGATTTATCTGATTACCAAACCCTTCCTTCACCTCTGACAAGACATCTTGTGAATGTGAGGAATGCCAGGCCTCCACCGTGGTTCGGATTCCACGTTAAACTGTAGGTCGTTCATTTCATCTCACACTCACCCTACCATTACACATTAGCGTAAGTGCGTATAACCCGAACGGGTAGTAAGACGCGGTGCTAATAATAATAATAATAATAATAATGATTATAGGGAGATAGAGGTTTGAACCTCGTTCAGATAAATTGAGGGTGTTTTTACAAAATAATTGTCCACTCTCTTTACACATATGTGGGTACAATTATTCTAAATATTAACTTCATAAAACTTAAAATCATTAGCATAATTAATATTTAAACGGATAACCTGAATGGTTAAAAATAGAATTAAAACTGTTACTAAATCACAGTAGCAAATAAAATTAGAAAAACCTCTTAAATGTGTAAATGTATTTAATTTTATTGGGATAATGGTGAAATAATTTAAATATGCTTCCCGTTAACAAATTGTTTATAAATTTAGTTTACTGGTTTTAGTATCTTATACCTAAGACCAAGTGGCAAATAAATTAATTTATATATTTACAGATTCAGTAAAATGCCATTAAAATTTTATTTTGTTATTACCTATATATTCAAAAATTATTATAATTTGCACAATTACTATTCAGATCTTTTTCCCTTGCGATCGAATGACTTATAATATTTTTGTATTTTGGATACAAGATTGGTGAGATGTTATTTTGAAATGTCCTTTTTTTTTTAATCATTTTTTAATAAGTTTTCTTTCCATTGTTTCAGGACTGGACGCTACAGATCAAATTTGTACAACACAGGGACGCTGGCCTCTATGAGTGTCAGGTTTCTTCCCATCCACCAACAAGTATATTCATAGACCTCAAAGTTGTAGGTGGGTACCAACAATAATGTCCGGCACCAATGGCTCAGTAAGCACTTCTGTTTCTTGAACCAAAGATTAATTCTCACTGAAATTATAACAGCATTCAAAAACTTAGGACCAGTTCAATGGATAATAATCAATGGATTGAGCATTTATAAAATGTATATTTTTATATCCAATCTTTATATCAAGACTAAGTTTAAGTTGCACCGATAACAATTAGGAACTGATTGTATTATAAAATAATAGTGACAAATAAAAGTAAAACCTCTGTATTATATATTTTGAATGTGACATATAGTATATATATTTTTATTTATAAAAAATACAAAACCACTGTTCTTAAATCACTATACTTACTTTAGAAGATAGAAACCCATAAGCATAGTTTCTTCCTATTTGCAGAGGCGCGTGCAGAAATTTCGGGACCTCCGGAGAAATTCCTAAAATTGGGCAGCGCCCTTAGGTTGGTGTGTACCCTCCGACAAAGCACAGAACCCCCGGTGTACGTCTTCTGGTACCACAACAATCGGATGATCAACTACGACGGGGACCGAGGGGTGAACGTCACCACGGATCGGCCGTCCAAGACGAGCACCCTGGTCATCGTCAGCGCCTCCAGGGAGCACTCGGGAAACTACTCGTGCGTGCCTAATAACGCCCAGCCCGCCAGCACGTATGTGCACATACTGAATGGTGAGGGAGAATTTTTACTTATTTAAAGGATAAATGAAAATCTATTTTTTTATAAATGCAGGCTCGTTTTCTCATCCGTGGTTCATGACAGAAACTTTCCAAACTCTCCACTGAAAACTCTAAGGATTAAAAAAAATACAAACTTCGAAGCTATGTTTGGATGAGAAAGGAAACCATAATTTATGTTCAAATATCTTTAAGCTCACCTTAAAGGTTAAGATATATTTCATTAAGTTAATCTGAATTATTTTTTCTGAGAGGTTAGAATTATATATCAACGTGCTTAAATTCCTTCCTTAATTTCCAACAGAACTGAGGTTTTAGCTTTCTGCCTAATTTTATCCATACAGTAGATAAGGTTACATCTGACTAGTACAGTAAACACTCACCCGATGTGAGCTTATTATCTTTCCATCTCACTTAGCTCTTACCAAAGGTGAGGTTTTAACTTGCTACTAGGAAAACTTCTACTAACGTCAGGTGATAAATATCTTGCCCCCTAAGTAAGTCCCTATAAAAGATGAGAAAACATTTTGCCACCTCAGTAAACCACCGATAGAACAAAAGTCAGAGCTCACAATTTTCATAAATTCTTAATACATTTGAGGTTAGATCTATATGTGAAAGCTGACTACTGAATGTTTGAAGGATATCTCTCTCAGAGTCAGTAAAGTCAGGCCATATATAAGGTTATATCTTACCTAGTCGGTCACCCTATATTAAATGTTTAGTTATAATTTAACGTGTCAATTAAAAATGTCAGTGACCTGGCGGTCTAGGGGTAAGGTGTCAGACTTCTGTGCTGGCGGCCGGGGCTCAATCCTCGGTCCAGGCAAATATTTATTTACCAGCACAGAAGTCTGACACCTTACCCCTAGACCACCAGGTCACCTACACTCTATAGAAGACAACCCCACGACTTCTTTATTATTGTTTCATCACCAACAGTAGTTATTTGGTGGTTGGTGGAGACGATCACCAAGATGATTTTTAGTTATAGGAGTTACATTATTAATTATCCCATTTCTCTTGATAATTTCAGGAAAGGTCCTTAAATTTTATACTATGGTTTTGTTTAGAATATTTTCAAATCCACCCTCACAAAAAAATCCAACGGTTTCCAAGGTCAATTCACACCGAATCAATGTAATTTTGTTGAAGAAAATATTTGCAAGTTTCCTGCAATCGTGTCTAAGGTAAAATTCTGCCTCATCTAGGAAGTAATTCTGCAAGGTTATATTATATATTCTGTCTAGGGAAACCATTTTTAAGAGGTTAGATCATAGCTCACAGATAAAATAATACCACAGGTGGTACTTTATAATGTCCACTCTATTAAAACAATTATTTACAATGCCAAATCATATCAGATCAAGAAAATTATACTTCAGCTAGTACTAGATTGTATTCTAAATAGGAGAAAATTTTAGAATTTAGTATCTTTTATCACCATGGATAGAAAACAACAAAGAATCAAATAGGGTATTTTGTCTAGGAAGTACAATCGTCTCAGATGTCAAATTGTACCTTGTCTAGAATATTTTACAGGAAATAATATCACCGTGTTCCAGTTATTAGAAAACATTGTGTTTGTGGTTGTCTCAAACCACGTCCAAAATTTTCACAATTAGCAATAGATCCTAAAATCGTAAACCAAGTACAGTATTAAACATAAAAGGTTTCTTATAACAAATGCAAAATTTTAAAGCGTAGTAATATATTATTATTATTATCGTTTTCACAAACATTTCAATTGTGGAAATGTTAATTTAGTAATAACAAGAACATAAGTTTTTATCAGTGAATATATGAAGTTCTATTTTAAGGTTGACGAATATACTAAATCAATATGGCGCTTAGAAGGTGTTAGCATCCTCTTCCCCCATCCCCCCATTTAACCATTTTAGTGAACTTAAGATAATAATCAATATTTTTATCACTAGTCAAGAGGCCCTTTTTTTCGATTATCATTTAATTTTTTATCACTGCATCTCACTACCCATTTGGCCTATAAGTTTATACCTATTGATTATGCTAGTGGTTTTAGGGACGAGCAAAGCTATATTTAGATAAAGTCTACCTGTATTTTCATGGAGAAAGAGTGGGAAGACTATTTTTAATAAAACACCCCCAGTACACCTGATTGAGATTCGAACTTTGATCTCCCCGTCATTGGCAGTCTAGTCTACAATAAGAGTAGCGTCTTAGACCAAGGGTCAACGTAAACAGGTAATATTTGATGGTTAACTTATATTTAATTTAAAATATACTTTCTCACTTGACTGATTTAATCCACATTATTAACAGAATATCGTTAATCTAGATAAGAAACAACATCCAGTATCCCAGAATTTAATTTTCCCACTTTAAGAGGAAGATCTAAAATTTCATGGATATTAGTTTATTATTATTACTATTATTATTATTATTATTAGCACCACGTCTTACTACCCGTTCGAGTTATACGCACTTGCGCTAATGTGTAATGGTAGGGTGATTGTGAGATGAAATGAAGGACCTACAGCTTAACTTGGAATTCGAACCACCGTGGAGACCTGGTATTCCTCACATTCACAAGATGGCTTGTCAGAGGTGAAGGAAGGGTTTGGTAAACAGATAAATCTATGCCGGGACCGAGGATTGAACCCCAGCCACCAACACCCCTATACCGCCAGGTCACCTATGATAGTTTAAACTGTCAACCTGGAAATTAAACCTTGGACCTTTATATGAATGTGGAGAGGAGCTCCCGATGAATTTAAACTGCCTGACAATTATTATAAGTATAGATCTTTTCTGAAAATAATAATAAAATTATACTCACATGTGACCTAGTGTATTAAGACGTGATTATCGTATATGTATTAGCTGATGGAGAAGGTTGAGTCAAATTTCATTTGTATGTATGGATTTTTATTTAAAGATGTTCTCCAACTCTATTTTTAAGATAAGATAAAATGTATTAAAATTAAACTCTAAATTCCTAACGACAACCTCAATTTATTTTACATTATTACGGTTTCCATTCTGTGGCTTGGGTCAGTGATTTATTCAAGCCTAATATTTTCCACTACCGGTTTATTAGTCTTTTAGTAGTTCCATAAGCCTTATAATCGAACTTAAGACTAGTACAGGCACCACAACCAGGCCACAGCTGTTATTTCATCAAAGTGAAAGGGGAAACCCACATTTCACCAATGACCATCTTTTTGCCCATTCTAGAGACTGGACCCGGGACTCTTAAGTTCAATAGTCAGACACACAATTGACTGAGCTAAGGTGTCGGACTTAATGTCTATCTTATTAGACGTATACATAATGCTATATTAGATATGGTATTAAGGCGTTTAGCAAAACATATAATATTCATAGGTCCAAAATTGAATTATAGGATGGGTAATAATATTAATGTATTTGTAAAATAATACAGGCATAATATAGTACCATTATATGAAAATATATTATTAATAGAATTTAATAAGACAATTTAAGTGGATCTTATCTAATCACAATAATTATTTCACCAGAATATTAATTTAAAGCTCATAATAAAGTGTATGTTAACATTTAATGATAAAATTTATCATAAATTCGTAGTAGTAGATTGTATTTGGAATATTATGGATATAATTCAGTTGATTCTAATATGCTAAGATATATCAAGACTTTTAGAAATCGCATTATGTTAAATTTAGTTAGTTAATAAAATAATTGTTTAAGCTCCATCTAGACTGAAAGTTTGCATTTTTTACTTAGATTGTAAGCCTATCTTATAATCTACCTTATAGTGTAAAACTAAAGAGTAGTTCATTATCTTGCAGGATAAAAGAAGATAACGTCCTTAAATAATATTCAATCAAAGATAATATTAAAGTGGATTATATAAATAGGTTTCCAGTAGGATCAAAGAAAATAGTAAAATATAGTAAAATATATGATCCATTTAGGGACACAGTGTGGTCAAATCTAGTGCAAAAATGGTGTAAGATATTGAAGAATATCATTTAGTTCATTATAATAATATAATAAATACATAATTACGTATAACGTTTATTATAAAAACTAGTAAAACGGTAAATTCACAAAGGAATGTATATTACTCAATAATTTTAGTAAAATAAAATCAAGTATTTAAGAGTACAATTTAATTAAATATACAAAGCATATTTCCAAAGGAAGTTTGGTGATACCATAACTATAATTAAATATAATATTATATTACATGAGGATATTTGGGTGTACCATTTAGTCAAAGATAACAGCGAATCTCATTTGGGGATGCCATTTGTTTCAAGACGTGACTTTCCACGGGAGGAAGAGGAAACGATTTCAATTTAAACGTAATTAAGGAATTTAACGTTAACTTTTAATTAAAAGTTTATCACAGTGAAAAGCTTAGACAGTAAATTAACGTAGTGTGTGCCACTACACACATATCACGTTTCAACAAACGATGAAGTTCTAGAATTTGAAAACAAATACAGGGGTATTAGGTTCAATTATAATCCAACATTTAGATTCATATGTGTATATATATATATATATGTGTGTGTGTGTGTGTGCGCGCTATGGTTTCATTAAAAGGTCTTAGGATTACAATTTACCTTACATAGATTTTCTATTCTACATCAAGTCCTCTACATCCAATTACTTAATAGGTTTTTTAAAAATATATTTTAAATCTTTACCTAAACAATGTAATTTAATAATTTTTCTAAATAGGGTTTCAAAATATAATATAATTTCATATTTTAAATTTGTACAAGTCACTAATTTAAGATTTTTTTTTAAAACAGTTTAAATCAGTATTGATAATTTTTTTTACAATAATGTATTCATTCATTGACTTATACTTCAATGTTTAGATGAACGATTGAAATATTTACCTTACTAATAATATTGACACCATTTAATATATATATATATAAGGTGTGATTTAATATATATATACTATATCTTTATATTTCTAAATCCGAATGTTTTATAACAATTTATATTTAATATTTAACACAGTGTCTTAAAAACCCTTCAGGTTATAAGCTTATATACTAATTACGCTAATGATTTTAGGGATTATAGCGTACAACCCGATCGGGTAGTAAGACGCGGTGCTAATAATAATAATTTTAGGGATTTAGGGTGATAATAATAGATGAAGTTTACCCGTATTTGCATGGAGCAACATAGGAAAACCATTTGGACAAAACATCCTCAGTACATCTGGCCGGGATTCAAACCTAGATATCCTCTTTATCAGCTTTCTAGTATATTGCGATAGTAGCACGTTAAACCATGTGGTCAACGAAACGGGAATGTAAATGTTATGTAACAAATATTTTACTAATTTATTTTGTAACTAAAATTGTATTTCAATATCCGTTTCAAAAGATTTGTTTTGAAATTAAAATGTTTGAGTGTAAAACAAAAAAACTTTCTTTATATATATCTTATTTCCAAAATAAAATGTATTCTAGAAAATTTTGGCCTATATTAAATGAATTCAAGACAAGTTTTTGTGTTCGAGTGTTCTAAAGCGTTGTTCTCGCAATATGACTGGAATGCCAATGACCGTGAGATGGAGGATTCTTGAATACTTGTCGGGAATACTGAATATGATTTTTCCTAAACGTTTTTCCACTTCAACTTTACGAATTATTTTTTCTAAACTAAGCCTTCGTCATCCCTAACACATTAGCGTAATTTGTTCAAATACTTTTAATCCAAATGGCTAAACAAAAAATAATCTTTCAAACCATCAACATGAGTTAAGAATTCGATTACAGACTTTGAGGGAGCTTCAGGTCAGTTTCTCAATATACCAAAACTTTTATAGGGGCATTTGACAAACCCGAAAATGAGTATTGAAGAACATATATCCTCCAATATACTTGCATATGCTTCCTCTAGATAAAGAAAAATTTTAAAAATCTCGCTCCTGGTGGAGAACTCAAGAACTAATGACGGAATTTCTGCAGGAAATAGCATGCTCTTCTCGTTGTGAAAGTTCTCGCTCAACAAAAGTGGTTGATTGAATCGGAAGATAAATCATCAAATATAACATAATGATGGAGGATTGTAAAATTTAAAATATTTTTTGGGGCTGCCTAAGTCTTATGAACAGAGTCATTGTTGATTGGGTGACTAAGGAATGCAGTTTGAAAGGGAATCCAATAAGTCAATGTGAAAGAAGTTGGACATGTTGAGAGCATGAGTGGGGATCAGGTGATGAAGAAAATATATGAAGGTAGAGCGTGTGGATCAAAAGGAAGTGGTAGGCCATGCAAGACTTGTTGTAAATGTTGTGAACGATTGTGTGAAAAAGAGAAAAATTAAGAGTTTAAAGAATAAAAGAGAATATATTACTCAGTGTCTGGATGTTGTTGAAGCAAAGGGAGTATGCAAGAATAGGGAAGTGTGGAGATAGTTAGTGAGATAGAATAAATACGGAGTTTTTTTAAAAATGAATGCACAGTTTTTGCCTACCCTTTAACGTAACGGTTAGAAATCACCTTCCCTTCTTTATCTCAACGCCTCAGGTACTTCAACACTCTTGAGGATATAAAAAGACTCGATAGAGTATACATTTCAAAGTAGAGCTATAAATAAATTTTCTAAGAGAAATTCTGTTGCCTGCATTTTAATTTGCTTAAAAATACGCAAGTTTATATTAACTATTTATCCATTCTCAACCCCCTAAAAAATATGGATCTCAGTTATCTAAAAAATCAAGTAAAATTAATTGATTTGGCTATAAATGTGATTCCGACCATAAAGTTATCCGGTGGGAAATGATAGAAACTTTGGCGAGAAGCCCAAAAACGTGACATATTTTTTGATGTGGTCATTTAGGAATCACTTCTTGCAATATTGGTTTTAAATCATGGGTATGTGGTATTTAATTTGTTCTTTCGGAACAGATTCATTATATACTTTAAGTATGTGATTTAATAACTAACATACCCGCTTCGATGGCCACGTGGTCTAATGCGCTACTGCAACAGTGGACTAGACTGCCGATGACGGGAAGATCTGGGTTCGAGTCTCAATCGGGTGCTCTGAGGGTGGTTGTTCAAAAATTGATTTCCCCCCAATAGCTACACTCTATCTAATTTTGACCTTAGTAATCCAAAACCATCCGAGTATATCGTACATAAGCTTATAAACTGAATGGTTAGTAGTACAAGGTTCTAGAAAAAATAAAATATTATCTTAAAGTCAAACCTCGGTGATCATTGGGTAAAGTGTTCACCTCAGTTCCCGATGTTCTGGGTTCAAACCTACCCAATACAAAAGGAGTTTTCTTTAACGATAAAACGTGGTTCAAACCCTGGTCTCATCACAGATTTATCTGATTCTCAAACCCTTCCTTCACCTCTGACAAGACATCTTGTGAATGTGGGGCATGCCAGGTCTCCACCGTGGTTCAGATTCCATGTTAAACTGTAGGTCCTTCATTTCATCTCACAACCACCCTACCATTACACATTAGCGTAAGTAGGTATAACCCGAACGGGTAGTAAGATAGAGTGCTAATAATAATTTAGCGATAAAAATCCATGGCGCAACTTCTTTCGGAGGAAAAGTAAAGCCGTTGTTAATATGTCAATTATTATGTCAATTGTGTCATGGAAAAGAACCCGGAATATATGTTAAAATAATTTTTCCTGGAAAAATTGGTATGCCCGTTTAATCACGCTCATAGTAATTAAATGTGGATGGCACTGGAGAGCCACCACACTTACTCAAATATCTTATTCCGTGGGATTTAACCAGATGGTGTGGGCAGCACTAACCAACTGAAGGGATTATTACATTCCCAGCTCCTAATAAATTTAAATAAAATCAAACCAAACTTTTGGCTGTTTAATTATGAAGAAGATAATTTAGAACCCTCCTTAACAAGATTAAGGGGAATACAGGAGGTTCAAATATAACCAAAATATATCGGGTCAAAAAATGGCAATAAGAGCGAGTGATTGGAGTTCATTGCTTTGATTGTCTGTGGACAAACATTCAAAACTCAGACCCCGCAACTCCCACCCGAATAACATCACATAAAATAAAATACCTAGGATATGGTGGATTAAAGTTATGAATAAGAATAGGAAATGTTTTCAAGTTGGTATTTATTTAACAGACAATCAATCCTTTGAGAAATATATATAATTAAAATAATGTGACAAAATTGACATTTACGAAATATTTGAGACATCATTAGGGTCTGCAAGCAATATATATTTGTATATATTTATGGAAAACCATCATGGTTTATATTATTAAACAAATTTTAATATTTTAGAAAAATCGCCATTATCATAAATTAACCCAATATTGTAAAATGGCATTGATCACTTAAAAAACAATATCAGAAAATTAGTTACGAGTTCATGTGTCACAAGAAAATAGATCATCAATAAGGTTATCCTTAGTTGGATGATTTTATAAAATATTTCTCCCAAACACTTAGAATATTGATCTATACAACAAATTAAATAGCCACATAATATTAACTTTGAATTCTACCCTAATATTTACTTTTTTTATTAAAAATTATACCATCTTGCCATAACAATGAATTGCAAAAAATTACGTTGAGACGTTATGGATAAAAGAACTATCATTTAATTTTAGAAGCTTTACTGAACCCATAAGCATATTTAAGTTTATTTTCAAGACTGAATAATACAATATTCATAAGATTTAAAATCGATTCTTTTGTCAATGATAACATATCGTAAACATCCTAAAGTTTATAGTCGAATTTTTTTTTTATTATCGAAGAACAAAAAAGATCAATCATTGATACAAACGTCTCCATCGTTCAACTAATCGACTTAGAAGTGAAGTCGAGCCTATTCTCAATTATTATAAATTTAAGATTAAATTACCGAAATAGAATTTTGAAAAAGAAATTTACATTACATAAATAAGAAATATTAATGAGGCCGAAAGGAAATTTTGACCTTACATTTTTTATTACTCGAAGCTAGAGCCTCTCCTGCTCCCAATCTGATCACGCCCAAGAGTGACGCCTGATCGCTCAGACGCCACTATATATTCAACGCAACCCAGAAAATGAACGACGGAAAAAAAGGGGTAGTAGCACACATGGTACATTCGTGAATCGCACACGCGCATGAGAATATTCATCTAGAATGTTCTTTTCAGTCCAAAGCTCCTCCTAAACTAGGGGTGAGTAGAATATCTTCACAACAAAAGATCTTTGTCACTAAGATCTTTGGCACAAACCTAATACACAATCGGGGTTCAGTATTACATCCAACGTGCGGCTGAGAAGGTATGTTTTGATAGCAACTCGCGTTAGTGTTCACTGATGACATCAGCTGCAGTATGATGGGGTAAGTTTAAATTCTTTTATTTTTACACTAATGTCGCTGAGAGCTACAATTTTAAGAAGAGATACAACCACCATTTACCGAACATTTATTAATTATTGTTGATTTAGGAATCATAATTTCATAGGTAAAGGCCAGTAATCAAACCTATGATCCTTATCTATATAATCAGATTCACCACTCACTGAGTTAACCCTTCAGATAATTCTGGCTTAACAATATTATTAAATACTAGGTATTGAATAATTTATAATTTTTTTTATAAAACCCACTTGAATATTGAAAAGAAGGTATTACTGTAATTTGCGAGACTTGATAAGCCTAACAAGGTAACATGAAGATGATCACGTGTGAAGCCTCTTAATTATGTAACCTTATCCACTTTCCAGTAGCCTCATCCCTTTCTGGACAAAATATATTTGCACGGTGTTTCCAATCATCTTTTTTTTTTTAAATCAATATACCACGTTTCATACCCATAGAGCACAACCGGTAGGATTATTTTTTTGTTTAATTTGGGACTATATTCCTTGAAACAATTTGAATTGTCAACAACTTACTGACCAAGTAACAGCATGTATTTCCTGATAGTATTATCTTCCTACTTTCCGAGCTAATATAGTTATTGCTACTTATAGGGTGGTATGGTGGTTTAGGGGTAAGGTGTCGGACTTCTGTTCTGGGGGTTCAGGGGTTAAATCCTCGGTCCCGGCACAGATTTATCTGATTACCAAACCCTTCCTCCACCTCTGACAAGACATCTTGTGAATGTTAGGAATGCCAGGACTCCAAAGTGGTTCGGATTTCACGTTAAACTGTAGGTCCTACATTTAATCACACAATCACCCTACCATTACAAATTAGCGTAAGTGCGTATAAACTGAACGGATAGTAATACGCGGTGCTAATAATAATAATAATAATAATAATAATTATAATAAAATAAATAATATTGTTACTTATACTTGTTCTTAAATATTAAAACTCAACCCTGTAAAATGATATATTGTTTGAACTAATCTCTAAATCATCAGCCTCAATCCATGTTTTATATGTGATCATATACACCAGGCATGTCAAACTAGTGAAACAATAAAAGCATTTATAATAATGAGGGATTCGTATTTCAGAAAGTTTAATGTTGTTACCATCTTAAATGAAAAAAAAACAAAACATTTAAAATCCTTTTTATAACAAAAGTAAAATAATAATACATAATTTTTTAAGATTCATGTTTTTTTTCTAACTATGAATTTTAAACTTTAATTTCGCATCAATTGTGTGAGTTGATGTATTATTATTAATATTAGCACCGCGTCTTACTACCCGTTCGGGCTATACGCACTTACGCTAGTGTGTAATGGTAGGGTGATTGTGAGATGAAATGAAGGATATGAAGGACCTACAGTTTAACGTGGAATCCGAACCACAGTGGAGGCCTGGCATTCCTAACATTCACAAGATGTCTTGTCAGAGGTGGAGGAAGAGTTTGGTAATCAGATAAATCTTTGCCGGGACCGAGGATTGAACCCTGGCCACCAGCACAGAAGTATGACACCTTACCCCTGGACCACCAGGACACCGAGTGGATTTAGATACCACAATGAAGTACGTTCTTTAAAATTAAATGACAAATATTTATCAATAAATGTGATCCCTAGGTTGTTTGTTCCTTTCTATGAGGGACAACACACTTTAGTGTTGACAAATATTACACTTATATATTGTGCAAATTCAACTATTTTTTGGGAAAAGATTTTTGTTGAGTAGTGGGCAAAATTTGGTACACCATCCTATAATGATATTTTTCATCTAATAAATACCAATTTCCAAATATTATGATATCAAAAAGTTATATACCTATAACGTTCATGAAAAGATGAATTGGGCCACATTGTTTGTACATCCAACGGACAGTAGGCCTCACAGAATTATGAATCTGGTCTCATGTGGCCCGCGGGTTTCATGTTTACTATGCCTTGCCTACGTAGTATTTCAATAAATATTCAATATATTTGGTAGTTATAAAATATCTGTTTCAAAAGTTTTTTTTTATTTTGGGGAGTTTGTAGGCTGATAAATTAAATAATTTCGTGGTTTGACACTTTAACATATTCAGTAGTTCATTTCTGTACTAAAGGGTGTCTGAATGCATTGAATATTTTAATTGTAATAATCTAATAACACACTAATTTACATATAAATGTTTAAGTTTAATATAATATATAATATATATTAATATATAATAAATATATATTATATAATATATAATAAATACGTATAATAAATATATATTATATAATATATAATAAATATATTATATATATATTAATATAATAAATATATTATATATAATATAATAAAAGTTTACATATAAATGAAAACCTAACATGGAATAATTATGTGAAACAAATATGTAAAAAATTGTTCTTTGTCTTACACTCACTTAAGCGCCTGAAAAAATGTATACCAATGAACATTAAATCTACTCTTATCAAATTTCTTATCCTCCCACTTTTCGACTAACTTATTGTGATGTAGTTTATAATGACCTGACAGCTCACCTTGCGGCAAGACTACAAAGACTCCAGAACGCATGTGTTAGATTTATATTCGAGCTCCGGTCACGTGATCATATCTCCCCATACTAAAAGAAGTTAACTTGGCTAAGACTTAAAGAAAGATGAACTCTACACTCGATGACAATCATAAAGAAACTATTGACTTCCAACTCCCCACAATACCTTTATTCACGTATTCACTCACTTAACCCTAATAATAATTTCAACACCCGATCACAAGAAAACTCAATTTTATTCATTCCTCTTCATAATTCCAATCACTACTCAAATTCTTTCACTGTTTCAGCTTCTCGCTCATGGAATACCCTAACAAAGGATTTAAAGAAATTAGAATTGATTGGTTTCAAGCGAAAAGTCACAAATAAACTGCGTGTGGAAGCTCATTCGTGAGATTGAGAAGGGTGAGACGTAATCACACCTTTGTATGTGTGTGTGTGTATGTGTGTTTATGTATCTGTGGGCGAGCATGGTACGTAATCCTTTTGTATTTTAGCTCTAGTTTTTTAAAAATACTTTTTGTGTTTAATGTATATTATTTTATTAAACTTAAGTTTAATTGTATTGGTTAAGTGTAAGAAAAATCAGTAGCCTTAACTTCGCCATTAAAGTCGATTATTATTATTATTATTATTATAACTACCAGACCACGTGCAAATAGGGAAGAGAGAAAATGATATCTACCAGACATATGGACACTTCCAAGGGGCACATTTATTTCATTTCATTCAAATTAAATTATATATATAATTACTTTGATACTCTTGGCACATTCAGTGTGCGGTGACTTTTTTGGACACTCTGTATTTATAATGCCTTTCAAGATAGCGTAGTAAAGGATATTAAAGTAAACACACTACCGAGCCTCATGAGATAAAATATATAAAAACGTACAAGATATTCAATATCACTTCAGAAGCTCAAAACCCCCTCATTTCAATACTTAACACGTCCGCTTATCCAATAAAATACATAGATGGGTAAGAAAAAAAAAATACGTCTTGACTGTCGAGAAATGGTTTATCAATCCTCAGCAATGGCTTCTCAATTCAACGGTTTCTTAACGGTGGTATCGCTGTAGATAAGTTGGTCGTAAAGCGTCTAGAATATTCCGTCTGAAAGTGTTGGGGATGAGGCATAACTACCTCGAACAGCCAACACAAACACGGAGCTGTTACATTTACAACCCCTGAAGTTAGATTACGGAAAGGTCATCGTAGAATAGTTTGTAATTGAAATAAAAATAAAAAAATGTTGAGGGGGGTATCTGTGAAGGCGTTAGATATAGAACTTCAGCTCTTTGAAACACCTCGACTCCCCTCTCCCTCCCCC
>CABFVX010000003.1:570970-592459 GCA_902151425.1 Timema shepardi | reverse complement strand
TTGGATGAAACATTCTGTCGTACAATAGACTACTACAGAAATTTGTTCCTGTCTCGTGGATCCATCTCCCCGAACTGTATTTCTACGTTGATCCAATGAGTTAGCCGACGTGACGAGAGTGTGCTGTGATCCAACGGCCCTGATGGTGTCCAGCAGGATTCTGTATTTCTTCCCAGCGGCCCAGCGGATATATACCATGAGAACCCCACGTGATGGGGTGAAGTGGTGGGGAAAATATCTTTTTTATTCTGGAACATCGACTCGCGTCGGCGAACATTGTTCCCGGCGCTTTCAGTTGATTGAAGTTCGTTGTCCGGCGCGGAGCTCTTGCCTGAGGTCACGCCCAGCCAGTTCCCTCGATGTTGTTGTTTTCAGCGGGGCATCAGACTCGATGGAAGAGTTGGTGAAGTAGGTATGTAAACAAACACACAAATGTTATGGGCGTAGCACTCAACACTATTATTTCATTTGTTAACTCTTGACGACTTGTTTGTTACACAAAAACGTTCGTGTTTTATATTTGAACGGGGCTAAGCCAGATCAGCCCGTTACAATTCCTTGCAACAATATGAAGAAACCTTTCTTTGAGCCATGGTGTATTTCAAAATGGTTGTCTACCACGATAAACCTTCAGCCCGAGCCTGTTTCTCTTAGACGTTGATCAATTCTTCTGATTTAATGAGAAGTGGTGCTGATAATTATTTCCGTACACTCGAGATGTAGCAATCGCATTAAAACACTATTAGATTATTCGGTACAAGGCACAGTATTCCTGTACGCTGTATTCCATCTTGAAGTTTGCAGTGACCGTTGTGCTTGCTCAGTGAGCAATCTTCTTACACTACTGATAACCACCCATATACAAATATGACGATTATCGTGCGTGTTGCATATTCTTGCGGCCACATTACTGCACACAAATGTGGGTTTGTAGCTCGTACCACGCGGTACATGGTGGCTCCACCACACTTTATAAGCTCAACAGTTTCCCCAATTTAAAATACAAGGTCACTTCCTATACTAGTCCTGAGCCGTGAGCCGATTGCCTATTTCCAAACTGCTCTGTATGAAGAATACAATAATAATTATTAGTCAATAAATGTGTGCACAGTTATTGTATTAGTTACTATAATAACATCGAGAAAACCTATTTGAGCTGAAAATGTGTCCGCACTGTTGGCAATCATATAAATGCCCAGTCACACTGTCCTGGTTGATTAATGATGGGAAGGTTAGGGTTCAAACTTAACACAGTCCTAGGGAAGGGGTTATTCCTATAGAGCTAATCACTTTTCGTAATAAATGTGGGTATATTTTCCTAGCAGTGTACTTTACATGTTCAAACTTCAAAAGTGTAGATATTCAGTCAGCACCGAAAAGTAGTAGAACTTTGAAAATGTAAACCAAAAGCTCTTTATAAACTGCGTAAATGAGTAATTTTCTATATATATGTTATCAAACATGTATAAATTTAATTGCACTAAATTTGGATATTGAAGTTTAAGATTTCCTTTACTAAGAAGTTAGATTAAAAATAATTTGTGGTTATATTTATTAATTTATTGAATAAATATTAGATTTTATTATGTCACTAAGAATACAATTAAAGGTGACATGTCCTCTAAGAAATTCCAATCAGAATTAATAGCGAGACCATACTCAAATCTGGATTTATGTGTAAATAAATGTTTTCCATTTCATCATATTGATTAATGGTTTTATGGTATTGATTGTGGTGCTAAGAGTTAAGTATTAACCTCCTTTTTGTTATGGAAATCATCCTAGTGTATTAAAAAAAAGTATAGAAAAATAATTTAACTATATGTCAAATTTATCTCGATCATTTTTGTATATTTTTATATTTTTTTCCCTTCCTATAATCTAAAAAAAACTTCATTTTGGCAGCCCATTTTGTTTGCCCATCTAGATATTGAAAAATCTATAAAAGGAAACTGCGTAGTCAGAGTTCTTTCTGAAATAAAAATATAGATTAACTAACATTTTTTATATAAAGTAAACACTTTACTATAGACAAACAGCAATATATAGCTATTTTTAATATTTACCAAGATTTAAATTCAGTTATACATAAGGAGGGGAAAAAATTATTTCAAATATCTGATTTTAAATACATATTGCAAATTTTCCTAAAAAAAACATAACACAGATTTTTTTTTTTTGTAATTTAAAGTTTTATTACAGTCACCCAACTCGGTGGCGTAGTAGTTTGTTAACGCGCTAGTCGTGTTGATCTCGACTGCTGAGGACGGGGAGATCGAGGCTCGAATCTTGGTCGGGTGAACTGGGTGGGGGTTTTTCCTAAATGGTTTTCCACTCTCCCTCCAATAAAATGCGGGTTCACTTCCTCTAAATAAACCCTACTCATTCCTAATCCATTAGAGTAGCTAGTACTTAAAGCGTATAACACGAACGGGTAGTAAGACGGTGCTAAATAATAATAATACTAATAACAATAACAGTTTTCTGTTAAACAACCTACCCGGGCTATCAGTTTTGAAATAATAATTGATTTTTTTTAAAGTACAGTCAAAATTTCTTGAATTTATAGTGAGATACCATTAAGAAAATACTCCCTCCCTATATTTAGCTGATATTTGAACTCCAAATTCTTTGTTTCCGGTAAATAATATAAAAATAAAATTATGACTCTATTCACGTGCCCGTTAGTATATTTAAGAGAGATGAAATTTATTAATCATTAGGTAAAATGAACCTAAAATATTCCGTAATGCTATCAGGCTTTTATTCGATTAGTATATTGTCGAAATCCCTCCTTGTTTTAAGTAATGTAAATCACAGTATATATAAAACAAATGTCTTATCGTTTGTTTTCTGAAATTGTGAAACTTGGTATCTTAACTTATATCACGAAAAATATAAAAAGTTTTAAAACAAGGTGCTTAGGTAGATATTTGGTCCAAAAAGGGGTGAGGCTACTGAAGAGTGGAGGAGGTTATATAATAATTATAAGTTATATAACCTTTACTCATCACAAGACATTTTAAGGATAATCAAGTCTCCTATATTAAGGTGGATAGGGTATGCAACGCGAATATGAGAATCTAGAACAGTATTAAGGGTACTACTAACCTGCAAACCCAATGGGAAGAGACTATTTCAAAGAACTAAGGAAAAGTTACCCATTCAGGCTAATTAGGGTTATCGGAAATATTTGTGAGGTTAGATATTTTCCCATTTGAGATTTTGGTTTATTAAGAATTTTATATATTATAGAGTGAGAATACCCATTAGTGGTGGCAATTTATCTGATGATGTTAAGTTCATTTTTAAAATTCCTTTTGTAAAGTGGTATATGAAGTAGTCTATAAACCAGGCTGTTGAAAGTTGCTAATATATGAGATTTGGGATGGTAGGAGTTATGTGTAATGGCATCTGTATGGGTTGGTTTACTGTGGATTTAGATACAAAAGTGTTAGCCTTGGTTTTTGAATTATTTAGATCTAAGTTATTGATGGTGTTGTTTTGTTCATACTCAATCGTAAATTTCAATTTGGGATGGATGTGATTAAGAATGTCAGCTCTATTAAATAAGGTATTGTCAAGGATATTATCATAGATGATGAATATGTCATCTACATATTTGCAGTATAATTGAATTTTTGTGTACTTGGTGAGGTAGTTGATTATTTTGGGGCCAATGTTATGCAGGAAAATTACAGAAAGTATACATGAAATTGGTTATACCATGGTTAAACCATCTGGTTGTGAATACAATTTATTATTAAACTGAAAGTAGTTCTGATTTGCTATGGGTTGGATGATGCTAGTGATTTGATTAGTATACTCCATGGAAAAGTCATTATGAGTGTAGGTTTGATTATGTCAATGGTTTCATTAATTGGAACATTTGTATAATGATTAAAAACATCAAGTGATATGAATTTGGAATCAGGGATCAAAGGAATATTTGTAAATTTGATTGTAGTATCATAAGAACTTTTAACATTATTGGCAATAATTGACGAACAAAGTATTTTATCACTTATTCTTATGATAACAGTCGTGTCCAAAACAGAAAATTAAAAATAAATTTGGTCAACTTCA
Organism: Timema shepardi; assembly: GCA_902151425.1. Lineage (NCBI taxonomy): Eukaryota > Metazoa > Arthropoda > Insecta > Phasmatodea > Timematidae > Timema > Timema shepardi. The sequence goes on along the minus strand of CABFVX010000003.1, from coordinate 588,373 downwards.
CTCAAGCAGGGACAAATTAGTTTTAAATCAAACAACCACAGATAAAGCCCTAAAAACCTTTAGCTATCTAATTTTATATATACACCTGCATTGGATTATATTAGGTTTATTTACATTATTCTTATATTTATACCCTTTCTGGCTTGTTCGAATAGTTACAATAAACCTTAGTACGTATTTAGAGACATTGTTGTCCAACGTGGGAAACCACATCAAACATTTCGTATCAATTTATTCAACGTGGCTAAAGCTTCGAAAAAAAATATTAAGCATATTTTAGAATGTATTTAAATGTTTAATCGTTCTGTAGCATTTTTTAAGCAATGTGTCTTACCACCTATTCGTAAGAGTTTTGTGTATAAAACCATTTAGTTTATTGTTGTTTAATTTTTTATCATATTCTGGTAATATTGTATATTATTTATTTTAGTCTACCTGATACTATTTTCTATTATGTTTCTGCAAAAATGTATAATATTTTGTTCACCAACACCTAAGAATTTGCTCACTTTTAAGTAAAAGGCGTAAAGTTCCGTGACATTTTATAGATTTGATTTGTCTATGAATGCAAAAATTTACAGAAACAGGCTCAATGGCTTAAGGCTGTTTCTTTCGTGAGTATCTCTTTTTCACATAACTTAAGAATTTTAATTAACTATGTCTAATTTTAGGTAAAGGAGCAAGATAATGCGTGCCATTTTCTAGTTTTTATTTTTCTACAAATACCTACATTGACAAGAAAAAAGCTTAGTGTTTGAAGGAGGTCTCTTTATCGACTAACCCAGTTTATTTTGTCCTAAAGGCGAGAATCCCGCGGCGATGCAGCACGGAGGTCGGGGTCTGTCGTGGCTCCATTCCCCGTCGGCCTGGCTCCTTCTGGTCTGCGTGATGGCCTCCGTCACGTCCGGGTGGTCGTCGACGCCTCATTCGACGCCTGTGACTACCCTACTCACCGTCAGATGTCTCCCATAGCAGCAAGGCACCCTGAAGGCGCCGTGAATGGGACCTTCCCATGAGGAGACTCAAAACCGACTCAATGGACCATATTTTCAGTAAGAAATCATCTGAAGATGTCTTAATATACAAAGTTTAAATTCTTTTATAAAAAAACTGAAACAGTTATTTAATCCACCTTAATTGATTGGGACAAAGACTAAATTTCCCTTTAAAAAATATACAGCTCTTCTTGTAAGAAAGTGACGTGATTTTAAAATTGAATAACGTTAAAATAAATTAATGAAATACCCAGAGATATTTATCAGTATTGGATAACGTAAATATAACTGAGTACGACGTTTGGGTTGGTGCGTTACTCCATAAAATCGCTGCTGTGACGATATCCAAGGCATCGTTATAATCTTAATCAACGTGGCTTAAGAGGTAGAAACATCGGACGGGATAACATTGATATTTAATATTATTAAAGTTAAAAAACGTGTTAATTAAAAAAAGATATAAATCGGAAATTATAAATCTATCCTTTATAGAAATATTAACAGATTAACATCAAAACCATTTACTACTGTTTACAAGCATCAAGGAAATAAAAATATACATATATTTATATATTTATTAAGTCGAAGTTAGTATAATTTTATTTGAAAATTCTTAGTTTATTTTATTTTTAAGTTTAATTTTTATGTGATCATAAATGGGACTTTTAATTAGTAGGTCTACTTTCAACACCAAAGCTATAAGCGGTTAAGTTGTGAGGGATATATTTTTATTCTACGTCTCAGCCGTGTAACGCTCATTTAATTACACTAATTAGGTATCGATGAAGAAGAGGGAACGTATATGTATTATTTAACCAATACTAGATTTTTCTTACCTTGATCACATATTCGCCAACGATAGATCAGACTGTGAGTTCTGACGCCTTACTTGGCGTGGACACCATTGTGGTCTAAATATTCAAATGCCTGTATATATGTTTACATCGTGACGTAAAAATAAACATTGAATATAAAGTCTTAAGGTGCGTTTAGACGGGAAATTAAAATGATACATTGCCAAATATATTTCCTAAGTATAGAACCCTGTAATATCACCGTTTATTCAAACCCAATTTGTGGCCGTGCAATATTTCTTACAGATATTTCTGAACGGTGTTTGCAGCCACACATTACCATATGAGTGCATGTTTGCACGACGACAGACTGACCAAGATGGATGATACTGTACTTGTTTCTGCAGCATTTATCCTGCTTCATAACCATCTAAATAAAACTAAAAAAATATATATGTGGATGCGTTCTTTTTTAGGAAACGTGAAACAACAAATTATTCAACCCTGGATATATTTGATAGTTGGTCATTGCCAAAATCCTGAGCGAGCCAGATTCAACCCTAGAATTAATACTGGACATTTATATGGTCAAAATTATTTACAAGGATGTCAAAAAGTTGATTTTAAGCTTTTATTGAATCTAATTGGAATAAATCAATGTTATAATCACAAAATCAGTTAAAATAACAACACAAACCAAAGCTGCAAACTTCGCAGTGAATGGAGGGTCGAGCAGTGCTGAGTAATAAAGAGGTACTTGTTAGAGAAGGAGACAGACATAGACATTACTGAACTAATCATAAGTTTTCCAATGGAGGTGGACAACACCAGCAACACGCAGGCAACTAAATGTAATAGGCAACAAACACAAGCTACATTGCCTGGCCATATGACGATTTCTCTATACATGGTTGCACTATTGTCATCCACATACCGGCTACAAAATTGCAGAAACACATTGAGGTAAAATATTGCCTGTCCAAATGAACTTTAACCATTTTTAGGCCCATTATATATACATTTTTTAAAAGTTAAATATTGATCCAATTCAATCGTATTATAGTTTAAGGTGTCATTCCTGCAATAGGTCAAGATTACTGATGGCAGGATTATCAGTGTTTGAATACCAGTTAGATGTGTGGATTTTTTTCTTTTAAATTAGTATCAGCTATTATTCACGAACATTCCGGTACTGTATACAACGTATAATTTACAAATTCCTTCCCCATTAGTGTAAATATTTAAATATCTCAAACGGATGGTAAAACTATGTTTAGAGAAAACTAAATTGATTTAATTACAATTTTTACTTAAAAGTAATTTGAAAAATAGGTCACTAATCTTTTTATCATCTAACATTATATTACCCATTTGGGGCTGTAAACCGATATACTAATTAATCCACGGGGATACATATAAGTCAGGTAAAATCTTAAAGTAAATGTACCAATATTTGCATAGAGGTAGAATGTGAAACTTATTGGAGAAAATAATAAAAAATACCCGACCACGACTTGAACCCTGATAGCCGGTCACTGGCTGTTTAGTCTGCACGTTATACCGTGTGGCCACCAATACTATGCAGCGTTGATCTTTTATTTTGTACTTAAATCAACCCCTAAACAACTAGGCCGATGCTAAAGGAAATAAAATTGACGTTCATATGAATCTGTGAAATCATTATAAAGAAATTATAATTTCAAATAGACCCCTCTGGGAAGGTTATTGAATTTTTTTTTCTTTATGGCGTGAAATATAAAACGATTGATTCTTTGCAATGAAGCACGATTACATTTTATTTGATTTTAAAATAGTTGATTGCTTTTTAAAAGCTTTTACCATCATGACATTTAATGATGACAAAGGGATGGTGAAGATAATATTTTTATTACATTCGTGAGATAACTAACATAAATGTGCTAAATCTAATATTAGACAAAGAGATCATAGTACATTTTTGTCACCTGTTCTACAACGTGTACGTTTATTTTCTACAAATAGTCAAAGTTCCTGACTACAGATCCAGATCTACCGGGATTGATTCTCGATGCTTCAAGGATCTATCTGTTAAGCAATTGATCTGTAAAGAGGTCCAACTCAGTTTAACGAAGGAAATGAAGAGCTATTTTAATAAATAGGTAGCAACTCCGATTTAGAAAACTGAGACTAATGACCAGATGGTTCATTGTACTGACAACATGACGCCATCAATCCATAAATGTTGGCACTCACATTGATAACAATGTAGGCAGATCAGGTAGTATAGCTGACTTTCGGGCTTATACCATGGATTATTTTATTTTTATTAATCATTAATTTAATAATTAGCACCGCGTCTTACTACCCGTTCGGGTTATTCGCTTTAAGTACTAGTTACTCTAATGGATTGGGAATTGGGAAGGTTGAATTAGAGTGAAGTGAACCCGCATTTGCGTGGAGGGAGAGTGGAAAACCATTTAGGGAAAACCACCCCCAGTTCACCCGACCGAGATTTGAACCTGGGTATTAATCATTAACACTTACTTTTTTTGTGTATATATAAAAATAAGCACATACAAAAATTATGTGGTTTTAGAATCTACTCTTCGTTTACCTTGTAAAAAATCAAGGTTACCTCGCATATTACACTATGGTCCAGCTTATAAGATAGATCCATAGTATAACTCGTCAATGTAGGGCTGCTACTATTCAATTTAAATAAAGTGTAGATATAAACTTGTACACAATTATTTCATCTGCCAGAAACAATGGCCACATAGTATAAGGTGATAGGCTCTCAACATACTGAATCGTTAGTGACATAGGGAAGAGGGGGGCTAGGGGCTTGGATTTATAAAAGCTATACATGTTATGGCTTTTCACACTTATGATTTTTGTGTAGGTTTTACCATACTCACAACATACGAATGGGTGATGATTTTATTATTATTATTATTATTATTATTATTATTACTATTAGAACCGCGTCTTGCTACCCGTTCGGGTTATACGCACTTACGCTAATGTGTGATACTAGATTGATTGTGAGATGAAATGGATGACCTACAATTTAACGTGGAATCTCGAACCACGGTGGAGGCCTGGCATTCCTCACATTCACAAGATGTCTTGTCAGAGGTGAAGGAAGGGTTTGGTAATCATACAAATCTTTGCCGGGACCGAGTATTGAACCCCGGACTCCAGCATAGAAGTCTGGCACCTTACCCCTAGATCACCAGGTCACCATGATTTTATTAAAATATCTAATTATCTAATGCCGTGTCTTAAGAAAATTGGTTTAAAAAAAAATGTAAATCTCTCACATATCACTGGGAAAATAAATCTTCAAAGAATCAGTAATGGTCAAGCTGTCTAAGGTGGTAGACTTTCATTGAACCTAGTCGCCAGTTAAAAGTGTCTCATGTCGCAAATCTCATCTGGGTTACTTGTAGGTGGCTTAAAAAACAGATGCCTCTCCAATAAATGATGTCATTGTGGGATATTATAGTAACAACTACATTTTGAGAATAGTCTGCTTCTATTCATATTAATGCGTTACTTAAATTAGTGGTCTACTGAAAATCTGCTGTTCCTATCGAACCAATTTCTATTAATTATAATTTCAACATCCCTGCTTCATTAGTGTAATTAAATATTCTTCTAAAATACGGTTAGTCAAATGACGTTCAAAAAATTTATTAATTGAAGTTTTTGTTAATCCTTAAATATATTTCACTAAAATCAAATTGACTTTTTTTTCATATTAGATAAAAAAGATGAAGAAAATAATCTTAGCTAATATAGATCAAACAAACACTTACCTTTCTTAAATCTAGAATAATCTTGTATATTTTTAGCTAAAATATAGAAATTTGATTCATTTTACCGTCGTAATATATGGTTATTTTTAGATAAGTATTTTTAAAATATGAATTTATATTCTTTTGTTCTATTTAATACTTTATAAAGTTAAATTAGAGTAAAGCTATTATTTTTTAAACCAAGGATGCATGGCATGGGTCATAATGGCTTATATGATTACTAATATTCTTGATTTACTTCCGTTTTGGAGCTTGGATATTTTTGACTACCCTACAAACACTTATAAGAACAGGTTGTACGGTTTATGTTATTCCTTAGGCCAACATTATTTTTTCAATGTGTATTTTTTTGTCAATCATACCCATGTTCTTACGATATGGAAAAAAAATATATTTTTCTAATTATAAGGTGCCTATTGAACAGTAAAGCTCTTTGGAATAACCAAATAACTATTTTTGTTCAAATTCTGAAATACAATATTGATATCACTTGTATTTCAGTGTTTATCGGATAGGTAGAAAAGTTGACAGTGAAATGAAGTCTTAGACATTTACCTTTTATTTTACATTTCTCACAATACACATTTATTTTTCAGATTAATTTCATTTGCTTATCATCATTAACCAAATTTGGATATTTATTATTGTTTATTCTATATTTTTAAGAACTACTCACAATATTATTTATCAATTTATGATTTTAAAGTATGTTGTATTTTATTTATTCTAGTAATTATTCATTTTATTTACTATTTAGTTATATGTTTTATGTGTAAATTTGTTTTATATAAAATTCTTTCATAGCCTTTACAATTATTTTGTTCTAATTTTACTAGCTATTTATTAGTTTAATATTGATAATGCCAAATAACAAGAAGTGTGTAGATTGGATATGTTTGGTGTCTACTGAGGGACAGTTCTATCAACTATTCTTAATACATCAATCAGAAACAAAGTTAATTTTAAAGAGGGGCTTGCACGAATTATATCAAAATTTACTCCTGTGGAGATGCCCTCGATTTATTTTTAACATCTGATATTCTTGATGAGCTTTGTATTTAAATTAACAAGGAAGGGTGTCGAATTTTTTATTCAAATATAAAATCGTGAACTGAAGTTAAAACCTCTGAGATACTAACATCACTTTTGTATCTCATTTTCACAGGAGTGAAAAGAAAGTGGGATGTTTCAGTCATTTTTAGAACATGATTCAAAACCATTTTATAGAGATTGTTTTACATTTGGATAAATTGAGTCAATAGGAATTTTGATTATGTTTTATGACAAGATATATTGTTTTGACCAAAAATATACCGACAGCCTGGCATCAATTAATAAAATATATTTTAGAAAAATTTTCGTCAATCTCTTATCCATGGCAATTTGTGATGGTTGATTAACAACTAATATAATTTCGTGAGATGTGTAATTTACTACAATGTATGCCAAGAAAACTATGGAAGCATGGAACAAAAATATTTTGGAAGTTTTATTCCGATACAAAATAAGCATTTGATGAACAAGTGTATACCAGAAAAAAGTCTGGTCATCTCATAGAAAATAGATTTGTTTTCAAAAAAATTGACAATCTTACAACATTTATTGAAAACAGTGGAAGAAATGTCACAATGAATACATATTGTAAGCATTCATTTGGAAATAAGTCTTATTTCTAAATGTTTCATATCATTGTGTACCACGTGTCAAACAAAAACAGATGTTCCAAACTGCATGAAAACATCATGTCTGAGGATAGAGTTATAAAGTAAGTTATGATTTCTCTATTCAATGACTCTTGTAACCAGAAATAATTATATAATATAATCAAACAAAGGAGTCGACACACACGACCAGATGAGTAAAATATTCACGTGCAAGACAAATAAGAAGTGTTTCTTTGGCTATATTTCTAAATATGGTGTTCGTTGCAGCCTTGAATGCGTTTGTAATAATTACTCTACAATGGCTTGAGTATCATAGTGAAATTACCTAAAAGTGGCGTATTTTTTTAAAGAAATTCCACGAAATTGTGTGTCATATTTTCCACAAAATTAATTGCAAAAGATGTTGGAAATGATAATGGCAACAGAAGAAATGGTTCTACAGTGGTGGTATGGAGTAGTAGGAAAGTGTGAAGAGATAATAAATTTCCAGAGAATTGGACAAAAGGTATTATATGACCAATATTCAATACAGGGTATAGGAAGTGTTGTGAAACTTATAGAGTCATAGTACTGATGTGTCAATGTGCGAAAGGAGACTGAAGAAAAGCGGGAAGGGAGTATGAAGATAGAATTGACACAGGTTCATAGAGAAGAGGTGAAAATAAATTTAATAATTTGAACTAGCTAGATGATGTAAAAAGAAGTATAAGTTTTTAAAGGATCTGGTAGTATCATATATGGATGTAGAAAAAGCTAATGCTAGTGTAGATAGAAAGTATGGAGCTCAATGGAGGAGGTTGGAGTAGAAAGACGAGTGGCTAGGAGAGTAAAGATTATGTTTAATAATAATTTGTGTTTGTAAAGATGGAGATAAGGTGTACAAAGTGGTTCCAATTACAAAATCTAGTCAAGCGGGTAAGTACCCTTTCACTATTACTATTTATAATTGTGATGAAAACGATAATGAATAGAGTGGTTAGGAGTCTGGGCGAAGATAAAATAAAAGAAATAATAACTGCAGATGACTTGAAGGTATGGAGAGAAAAGGAGGTAGAGGAACAGCTTCAGGATTGGAATGAGGAGTTGAAAAACTGTGGAATGAAACTTAGTATGGCGAAAAGAGAAGTTATGGTGATAGCAAGGCAGAGAATAGGCCTAAGAAAGGTAGTAGAAATGAATGGAGTAGATTTTAAAGAAGCAAAGAGCTTGAAGTAGCTGGTTAAAGGGAATGAAGCAAAAGGGGGCAGCAGAGAATATATAGTAAGACGAGGGTAGCAGGTAGAGATTTTATACAGGTGTGGAAAATAAAATTGCCCCTAAAGTGCTGTAAAGAGCATACATCATACCCATACTAATATATGCAGAGGAAACATGGACTTTGAATAAAAGCGAAACAAGGAACGTTGAAATCATGAAAATTGAGATTTGTGGAACATGTGATCTGTCACTAGAAGAGGTAGGATTAGGATAGAAGATGTAAGGTCCAGATTTGGGGTAGAGGGGTTACATATGATAGTAGAGAAAGCTAGTATGTGATGTTATCAACACGTAATGAGGATGAAAGGGGAGATAATTCCAAGTAGAATAATGGATATGATTATGTAGGGAAGAGACCGCTAAGGAAACCAAGGAAGAGAAGGTAGGAAAAGATAGCAGCAAGTGTGCAATCAAGAGGAGAAGAGTAGTAGAAATTGTAGGAGGAGGAATGGTTTAGTGACAGAGGGATATGGTGTAATTTTAGTAAACGAACTGGGCCACGACAGCACAGACTGGAAACAGTTTATGAAGCTGAGCTGCAAAATAACATTAAGATGTTTGATATATATCTCAGAAAACTAATAGACAAGTATGCAATGACTTCATTGTGAAAAGCATGTTTATAGTGGACCGTATTTGAAAATGTGTCTTGCTTTTAATATGCAGATAGGTGTAAATATCTACCCAAATGAGTCGATCAATGATATTTTTCTGTTATTTATGCAAAATAGTTTTATGGTTTGAAATTTGTACTTCCTTTTTTTTCTGTTTTATATTTATTTCTTAATAAAATATATTACAATTTATAGACTTATTTTGTATTAACAAACATATATGACGATAAAAATTTGATTTAAAAATAAACATGAAAATTATACTAAAAATCATAACTTTTATTTTAAACTGTACACTGGTCAATTTGACCCATGCTATGCATCTATGTAACATTTTTGAGTCATTCATCCGAGGGTTAGTAAAAAGTATAAAAAATACATATTGTTTGATGTTTATAAACTTAACTTTTAGCTCTTTGAATAACAACTTTATAAATAAAATATAACAGGGTACTGACATTTTGATTTGTCTTGTATGCACAACATTTAAAATTCAAAAGAAAAATATGAAATAGATGTTAAGGCTTTAAAGCCCTAATTTATAAGCAACTTAGCTCAATATTCAAACTTGTGAACTAAATCCCAAATACAAAGTGTACAGAACTTATTTTATCAATACTTAATCTTTCATACTGTGTATGATAACACAAAAAATGGACTTGTACTAATTCATTAAAACAGAATATAGTATTAGCTCAATAAACAACGTATACATCAAATAAAGTGAAACAATTTGAAATACCAATTTTAATTTATATATATATGGTTTTAAGTAAAAATTATAAATATCATTGAAAAATTAATTTTGTAGAAAAGGGGGAAACGAGTAAGAGTTTTGAACAAAAATGTTGAAATTTACTACTCTATGTCAATATATAAAAAAAATGTGCTAATTTTCTTCTTGTACCATACAGAATAAACAGTAATAATCTAATTCCATGTTTCTCGTTGTGATTTTTCTATGTCATACATATAAAATTTATTTACAGGTGACTACGAATAAAAATAATAAATTTTACCCAATTTATGGGACAAAGGAATAGCTGTTTTGTGTATTACGAATCATTTGTTAGTTCAAAATATTTGCAACTGGTGCGAAAAAAACAAATCTTTGAAGATGAAAACGCCGAGGAAACTGTATTTTTTAAAGTTAATCTACTTAAAAGTGTACTAAATTTGTGTTGAATTTTTATTAAATAAATTTGAAAATTTGAAAAATTAAATTTAATAAATAAACTTTACAGATCATAGCTTGTACAAGAAGTGTAAAATTTATATATGAAACGGAAACAATTGGACTTCAGGGTTTTGCATAGTGTTGTTGCTAAACTTGTATAATACTTAAAAAAAAAATTAAATTGGTCTTTGAATAAGGCCTAAAATGATTATATATATATCATTGTGTATAAATATTAATGGATCAACATCGGTTATGAATGAACAATAAAGTGTCGTATTTTGCTATACTTCTTTTCAGTTGTTTACAAATCCCTTGCATTTATATTTAGATACGTTTGGAAAAATATATATAAAAATAAACACAAAGGTTAAGTATATATTTTATATAAATTATTAATTTTTTTGTACGTTAAGTTTTCAAAATTTTACTACATAAAGTTTAAAAAAAATCCTGCCCTTTGATAATACTTTCGAATTAGTTTATAGTTTAATTTTTAATTATTGTAGTTATTAATATTCACTTAAGAAAGTATAAAAGATGTGTATGTTAAAATATACCATTTCACACAATTATTTTTTATTTTGAAATTAGTAAAAAATGAAAAATTATGTATACTAATATATTACCTCTTTAGCTAAAGTTATTTAATAATAAATATTATATAGATTTAAAACTAACTACCATCCATCTGGAAACTACTGAAATAAGTTTTTTAATTAAAATCAAAAGAAACTTTCTGAAATAGCTCTAAAGTTAAGCTGGTTTACCACATTGTAGGGATAATATTTTGCTGACAAAACTTTATCTTTAAGCTTATCTGGGAATCTTTCTTTCTTAATTTTCTATCCATCTATTAATCATGGTCATTTATTACTTACTTCAAATATAGTGGCTAGTCATGTTTAGAAATACCACACAAAATACATATCTTTGTAATTTATTGTTATACTAGCTTTTACCCGTCGCGGCTTCGCGCGCAATAATTGATAAAATATTTCAATCTTTAACTAAACTTTAAAAAAAAATTAATAATTGATAACCTAAATTAGATATATTACTTTTACTATGAAATATTATTTATAATAGTATACAATATATCTTATATACGAAAATTTAAAGTATTAGTATTGTAAAATTAATATATACGAAAAGTTTAAACATTAGTATTATAAAATTAATCTAAAATCAAATGTTGGGAATAGTTCTATTTGTTATTCCAGAACACACTCTATCAACGTACTAAGTTCCATTCGAATCCATTATGAAGCTTTGGCGTAATTGAGTAACAAATATCCAAACACATAAACTTTCGCATTTATAATATTAGTAAGATAATTCATTGGGGTGTTTATATTCCCGGATTAAAATCATGTTAATTAATAAATAAATTTGTAAGCACATGTATTAAAACGTCAATCATATCTATACGTATATACCAGATGTAAAGAGACCTGGGATAGAATCATTGCCATGTGTATGGTTGGTATGTTTACACTACCGGTTACATTGTCTCCCTCCACTCAAATGCATAAACATTTCCTTTCAAATATTATTTCCAAAATCTCTAACCCATTACAAAAATTAGGTGTCGAAGTTATTATTTGTTTTAAAATATTATTTGTAACACTTCTTAAACGTAAACTTGATAAAAAAAAATTCTACAAAGTATTACATTTGCTAATACTATCACAATAAATTAATTAAATGCCATATATAAACTAGGGTTATTAAATATATATTTTAGACATATATATAACACATATACTGGTATATTTTCTATAAATTCAACCTTTTAATAATTACCCCTTTAATTTAAAGCAGTTGAATACATGAACATAAAAGGTCTTAATACTTCCTAAGTGGTTTACCACTCTATTTCTACACAAATGCTGATACATTTTCTATAAAACCTATAGTATATATTTGAATATTCTGGATGATTGTTAATAAAGTGTAGGTTATATAAATGAATGAAAGTTGGAAAGTGTTTAACAGTGAAAGTGCAAATCAAGAACCCCCATCAATCACTTGGGGATGGTGCACATGTGTCACTACGTTCATGGACGCCTTGTAAGTATAGACATAAATGAAGAAACTACAGGTGTGCCTAAACATCCCCCATAGCCGAGAATCGAACGGTCAAGAGATGGACTGCTATCGTCCTCTAGGGAGGCGCTAAGCTACCAGAAATGAGAGGGACAGCAATCATCCAAAATTCCATCCTTCATTGGTTACACAACGGGTGAGTTAATTAAAATTATAATTTTAAATAGTTTTAGGGGTGTATTATTATTATTATTATTATTATTATTATTATTATTATTATTATTATTAGCACCGCATCTTACTACCCGTTCGGGTTATACGCACTTACGCTAATGTGTAATGGTAGGGTGATTGTGAGATGAAATGAAGGACCTACAGTTTAACGTGGAATCCAAACCACGGTGGAGGCCTGGCATTGCTCACATTCACAAGATGTCTTGTCAGAGGTGAAGGAAGGGTTTGGTAATCAGATAAATCTTTGCCGGGACCGGGGAATTTAGGGGTGTACACATTCCCTAAATTTTAAATACAAAGCCAAGCCTAAATGAAGCTTAAAACATGCCAAACAAAGTAGAAAAAGAAAATAAATACTATTTATTATTAAAACATAACACACCTTTTAATTTTCTACATTATCAAATACTAGCTTTATATAGCTAATTCACTCACGTAAATATCAGTTTTATAAACATATTCACTAAAACAACGTTCTTAATACCTTAATTTATAATTTTCCACAAAGAGAAGTAATCACGCATCGTATTATGTAAAAATCTCAGTAATGAAAACATCGTATTTGATAATAGGTGTATTTTTAAAATAAATTAATTCAATGTAGTTTAATGGTTTCTGTTTTAAGATAAAGGACACAAAATATTTGTATTAATTAAAGAAAATAAACTAGCAAAATGTATGACTAGGCCTTTTTGTAGAAGACTTTGGTTCTTTTATCTTCAGGAACAAAAACTTACTGTATTGTTGGTAAAACCACCACGGGAGTACAACACATATGAGAAACACTCCATCAAACGTCCTCCATAGATTGATCCAAACAGATTTCTTTTTTGAAGGAGTGTGCCAAAATACAGTTATGTAGATGTTTTGACTAAAATATTTATATGTTGAAGTAAGCCATATTTGGTTTGATGTTTCAGATACACTCATAATATATCCACATATCTTCCTTTTGAAATCTTTTGAAAAAGTGGTGTTGCTGTATTGTTATAGAAGTATAAGATAAAGCGATTTGACCCTAACTCATAAAAGTCTATCGTTTAAAAAATTGTTGGTAGTTATAGAAATTTGGAAATCACTAAACAGGAACAATTGTTTCTAGTGGCCACCATATCAAAAAGAATAATTGGATTGAAAGTCGATGCAGTCTGTGTTCTATAGGAAGACCATTTCCAACCACCGACCCTGATTGAAAGTCACTAATCACTGCCATTTTAGAAATACATATTATTCTATCTATTATAAATTTTATCTAAAATTTTATCAAAATATTCTGATAATACTTCCCAATGTATTATTACGGTAGGGTTCCCTATTATATTTCTAGTTAAATTAACTATGAATGTACAAACGAGTCTAATGGTTATTTTCCCTATCATTTTGTAAATATGAGTTTTTACTATTTAAATAAAGTGTTTATTATGATAATCAGACTTTAAATCATAATAATCATCATGAAAAGCTTCTAGCTACTTGCCGAGTCTGTTTGAAACATAAGCCACTCATCTACTTCCTTTTCTACTTTCACCTCTCTCTCTCCACCTTGGCCCAGTCCTCTCCTCTCTCCTCCACACTCCTTTCCTACCATCACCTCCCTCCCTCCACCTTGGCCCAGTCCTCTCCTATCTCCTCCACACTCCTTTTCTACCATCACCTCCCTCCCTCCACCTTGGCCCAGTCCTCTCCTATCTCCTCCACACTTCTTATTATCCCTTTCAGCCAACTGCCCCATAATATTCCTCACGGCCTCTTTCACGCAAATCCATATTCAAAATCCTTCTAGGCATCATTTCCCTCTCCATTCTTTTTACATGACCATACTACCTTAGTCCTCCCTTCTTTATCCTCCCCTGGACTAATTCTTCCTTTACTATTCCTCTTTTTCCCTCGTTTCTTATCCTGTCAAATTTTGTCACGCTGATCATGCTTCTCAAAAAATCTCATTTTCCCTCGACTGTATCTTGCAGAAAAAAAAGGGGGTGGCTGTGTCATGGACACGGCCGTGTGTTGTACGTGAATACTTTTATGTAACGGGATATATATTTTTTTGATAAAATATTTTTATTTATGTATTTAGGATAAAAGCAAGGAAAGAAATAATTATTGTGTTACAATATAACTTTATTAATTATAGGTCTGTGATACGAAAAGTACGACACAAATGGTATACAAGATACATCAAGATTTCTGGTATTCTAACACCTTATTATATTCACTGTCACTACTTTAAACTAATGTTTTATGTACAATCGATAGATTTTTGATAATATTTTTTTATTATAACACCTTATTATATTCACTGTCACTACTTTAAACTAATGTTTTATACACAATAGATAGATTTTGACGACAGCTGACGATTAAAACCTAAACGAACATCGTAGCTTCTCCGAGTCAAAAGTTATACTAATTACAAATCTCGATACGCAGCAAAATAACCTCAAAATGGCGGCGCTTCCCCCTCCACCGCGCGCGATGCGTCACTGTTCTCGAGTATTTTAATGCATTCTTTGATCCTTTAGTTATCTAGTGGTATAATTTAATTTTGGATGTAAAGGATAGATTCGAAACTACAACGCCAAACTGTATCCCCCAATCTTGTTATCATTAGGTTTTTTGGATCACCCCCGTATGGTAGAAAATTTAAAGACGTATTCAGGTCAAAAAAATCAGAGTGCAGACTTTACATAGGTCGTTTATTTTATATTACATTAGTGACCCTTTCATATCTCACATGCAGTTATCGTGGGAATATCATACAGACATTTGAATGTCCACCACACTGAAACGAATCATAAAACTATATACATAAATCGTTTGACCTAGGCTTTAAAAATGTCCCTACCAAAATTCGTTAAAATTGGTTCAAAAATTTGACAGTTATCGTGGAGCAAAGTTCCGGGCGGAAATACGAAAGGCACATCCGGTCAATTATTTACCATCCCCTTCCCCCCATTTTTGCCCTTCTGAACCAACCAGCTACTCGCCATTGACCACATCTTGAGACCCACTACTCCACACGATATAGTAAAATCAAGTCCACGAGCTATGTTTACTATAAGCGGCAATGGCCCCTTGTCACGTGACGGTTCGGCGATATTTGTTGTACAAACTTGTGATGTTACCCTTGCGTGATTGGTTAGTGTTTCACTCCACTGTGAAGGGGAAATCTCTATAGCCCTTTAATGAACGTTAGAGCCATTCGAACAAACCGTATCCGAAAACACAAAAAGAATTTTTTTTTTCATCCCGTAAGAATCACGTGCACAGGTGATCATGTGTTGACAAAGGAATAAGTCTCGTCTAGTCAGATTGTTCATTAACGTAGAGGTCAAGGTTCTAGCAGTGACTGATTGTACTAAGGTTGGTTTTTTTCCCCATTAACGCTTTCCACTCGAAATCATGAACACTTCCTCGTACACAGCGTGTTTTTTTAACTGTGTTCCTTAGGGACCTTGGGCCACTCCATAATCATTGGGGCTCCAGTATACAATTTTATAATATATTTATTTGTTTTCACAATTTGAAATATCATCAGTAATTAGTAGGAATAAATTTTTTTTTAAATCTGAATAAACGACAGACATATTGGTCCGGTCCGTTTGTCTTATACTTTAATACTTCTAAAATTAAACTGTTTTTATTAATTGTTAGTAATATTAGAGTGGAAAAATATATGAAGGTTATAAAGCATGAATAAACTATAATATCAATTATTTTATTAATAGATACATATTTGTTAAGTTACTTAATACATTTATACTAAGATATAAATAATGATTCTAAATAAAAATGATTTTGAATCATTTCAACTATGAATAATAGAAATATCATTAAATTTCTTGCTTAGAATTAAAAAAGAAAATTTCTCATACGAATTCATGATATATTTGAGCTTATCTTGAGTACCCGCATACAAATTTTAAATAGTCTAAGGTGAATTATAACCAGATTCAATTAGTGATGTCGAACTTTTAAAATACGAAACTTTAGATACCAGAAACCTTGTAATTGCAATTAAAACTAATATGCATCAGAATTATCACAGGAGTTTAAGATTAATATTTTAAATTGTTGTTGTAAAATTATAGAACCATTAGAATAAACTGTATAAAATATTATATTTTGTTTAGATTTGATTTTTTTTAAATTATATGTAGATTAATGTGTATTTTAGCAAACAAACCGTTTCAATATAGTTTCTTCTTTTATTGCATTTTATCTCGCTCATGCAGGTTTTACATTTTTCTATTACATGTCACAAGAACTCAGCATATTTGTTTTGACGGACCCGTTTCACAGCTGGAAGCCTTTCCTGACACTAATCCTGACACTTTTACGGTAAACAGTTTTACGTGTGAAGGCAAAAGATACCCCTAATGTTGCCACATTCACAAGACATCCAGATATATTTTTTATGCTCAGATGAAAGTGGACCAAAGCTTTTACTTCCCCCTAAGAATAAAGTTGTACTACAGTAGCCCCATGGCTTCTTTGGTGCTGAATGACAGTTCACAGCTGACTTCTGACGGCTTTAAAAAGCTACCAGACCAAATTATGTATCCCTACGGTGAACCATATGATCAGTAAAAACCTGTGTTTAGCAGCTGTCACTTCTGACAGTCAAATTTTATGTCTATACCTAAATGTTGACTGCAAGCTGTCAGCTTTTAACTGCCAGTCAGCACCAAAGAATCATCGGGGCTACTGTACGTGTTTTAGTCATTTAAGATAATCCGTCTGCCCCTGTTAGGTTTAAGCCCATGAACCTTCAGGTCCTAAGGCTATAATCTTACCCCAAGACCACCGAGGTCAACGG
>CABFVX010000003.1:522955-546981 GCA_902151425.1 Timema shepardi | reverse complement strand
CCCCCCCCCCCCCCTTGGATTAAACACTCTAGCAGCCACTGCCGCGCGCAAAGTTTCAAGTAGAATGGAGTGAGAAGAAAAAATCTACCCTCTAAGATCGATAACTCATCAACGAGCATTCAACTGGCAGTGTGGCCTCACGTACGCTGTATTTCCCTCTCTATCTCTCTTTCTCCATCACATACGCCCACTTATTATTTTTCTATTTTTTTAAAACTAATTCAGATATATTTCTCTTGAGGCAAAGTTATTCGTTCATTTTTTTTAGAAATCATAAAATAATAGTATTAAAAAAAGTCTGGCGTATTCCATGTGGTTTAAGATGAGATATTATGTAAACCATGATTTATTTATTTATTTATTTAATATTTAGTCGCTATCTCTATTGTTGTTTGTAATTTATTTCTTAAACAAACGTTTCAAATATTAATTCAATAATAAAACTACCCGCCTCGGTGGCGTATTTGGCTAACGTGCTTGTCGTGTTGACGTTCGACTGCTGAGGACAGAGAGATCGAGGTTCGAATCTCGGTCGAATAGCGCTGGGAGTGTTTTTTCCTAAATGGTTTTCCACTCTCCCTCCACGAAAATGCGGGTTCACTTCCTCTAATTCAACCTTCCCAAGTCCTGATCCATTGGAGTAATTAGTACTTAAAGCGTATAACCCGAACGGGTAGTAAGATGCGGTGCTACATATTATTATTAATAATAAAACTGTCTTTAAGTCCACAATTTAATTTTGTTTGTATTAGTAGTTTCTAGATAAAGGTTATTATTATCTTACTAATAATGTATAGAAAATATAAATATAATCAGCTTCTAAACACATATTTGGTAGAATATATTTTTTTAAATAAATAAAAAGAAATTTTACGAATACGTTTTTTAAAAGATTTGAAATTATGGCATTGGGTTTTATTCAGGATAAACTATAACAAATACAGGTCAAACTTGGTGGTGTTGAGGTCAAGATTCTCACCTCTGGACCTGATCCTCATGGATTCAAACTCAGCCGAGATCTATGTATTTTCCTTGAGCGATAAAAATCCGTAGCACAACTTACTTAGGAGAGTAAGTTAAGCCATCTCTCCCATGTCGATTGTGACATGTGAAATAACTTTGGAAGGTATATTAAATAAATATCCTGGTTAAATCTGTATTTTTCCGGTATACATATCCTAAAGGCATAACCATGAATACTGCTGAAATTATATTTATTCAAACCGCTCTACTCAATAACAAAAATGTTTCTAAACGAAAAAACTAATTTTGAAAATCAATAATTCATCAATATTCTCAGGAATCCTCCCCCAACACACTAAAATGAAACAAAATCTCATGTGCCCCATGCTAATCCTTCCATAGTAGTAAATGACATGTTCGGGACAGTGTCGATAAGATTACAACCTTTCCTTTATTTTATAATTTTCTCTCGCTTTTACTTTCACAATTTACTCTTTTCATATATTAACTTCTTAAACATATCTTTCTATTATTAGTTTCAACACCTAGACGTTCTTGATCTCGTATCACCTTTTTATTAAATTTCACTCTCTTTGACTTCTCAATTCCTTCTAGAATACTATAACCTCGGTTTATATATACACGAGATTTGATTACATTTCATTCAGTTCTGTCCCATCAAGAGCTGGAAGGATTCGTATTATGAGTATCTAAATGGTAAATATGATATTTCAATATCTATATTTGTTTTCTTAAATTTAATATTTTTCCATTCATTATTAGTTTTCCTGATCATCTTATACTGGATTTGCATTTTAATTTATTGTGTGTTTATTCTTATTCTTTATTCCTGATGATGGCGCCGATGTAGCGCCGAAACATGTCGAGAACCTTGGCTGGAATTTGTACAGCATTGAAGGAACAAGGAACAAGGGTATTAAAGAACAGATAAGAATAGAATTCAATTTATTCAATTTATATTCAACCTATATTCTTACTTCACATCTCTATATTTTGCTAACTTATAAACTCCTATATATTCTAACCTAAATTAAATCTTTCTTTTTTCTGCCTTAACTCAAACTTAACTTCAACTCATACGTTTATAATATATGTATTTTAATATGTTATCTATATATGTGAATTATATTTTAATATGTTCTTAATTTTTTTTTATATTATGATGGAAACAGTGAAGTTCCCAAATTGTCAATTCATTCTAATTTATGTTACTTAATCCAGTGTGTTTTATATATTATACTAGTTAATCTTTGGACTTTATACTAAGCTCCAAATTTCAAAATATTTTCCACATTGAATTCTATTATTACATTTCCTGGTTAAATAAATAGACTGTTTCATTTTAGTTCCTAGAATTGCTCGTTTGCTCATATGAACAGTTGGTTTAGAAAGTGTTCGTTAAATACCTCAAATAAATAAATATGGCTTATTAGATTTTGGTTTTGGGATCCTGAATCTGACACGTCTTCATCCCAAACAAATCCGGGTTAGATAGTAGTAAATTAATTTACGAAATGTTACAAAATTATTACTCCATTAAATAATTAAAATGTCATTATATTTACTATGATTTCGCAAAAATTCTATTCTTGACTATTTATGAATCAAATAGCCAAAGCTATTATTTATGCTTTTAGTGAAGATTACTCCATATAGGTATCATTTTATGAACATTTCTTTGGCTACTTGATTCATTAATATACAATCCTGTGAAATTATAATAATAGTACAGATGGCAGCAATAAGCCAACTACCGAGTCGAGGGTGGCTGAGTTGCCTGATAGCACGAGATATTATTGAAATCACAAATTTGTAGCCACCGATTTCCACACGTCCATCATGGACTCTGCCTTAAAATATGAGTGAAAAATGACCCTGGGCACAGGGTGGAAGTAGCCCTGTAGTAAAGAGTATTGACATGCTAAATCAAAGTTCCTGATTTCGATTACCGTGTCCAGGTGTTATTTTTAAATTTTCAGAAACTTGACTGTTTAGCTAATTGATTTATTCGAATACATCACCTACATTTTTTCATGTTTACTGAACGCAACCCAACTTAACGACATTAAATCAAAAAATGGGAATTTATTTTTCTAACAAGTGATGGGCCGCAGTAGATTAGACTGCGTAAGATGGGGAGATCAAGGTTCAAGTCTCAGTCAGGTATACTCAGGGTGGTTTATCCAAAATGGTTTTCCATTCACCCTCCATACAAATGCAGGTACAGTTCCCATAAACATAACCCTCCTCAGCCCTGAAACCTTTAGCATAATTAGTACATATGCATACAAACCGAGCGGGTATTAAGACGATAGCCAGGACTCCACCGTGGTTCGGATTTCACGTTAAACTGTAGGTCCTCCATTTCATCTCACAATCACCCTACCATTACACACTAGCGTAAGTGCGTATAGCCCGAACGGGTAGTAAGACGCGGTTATAATAATAATAATAATAATAATAATAATAAGACGTTGTGTGGGAAAAACAAGGAATAACTGAAAAACCATACCTTTTAATCATGTCGAGAGATATCGAGTATGTTATAAAACAGTTAAACATAATTATAAGGTTGTAACTTGAAAATAAGGTCAAATGGGACATATGTAGTTATGATTTTTTAAATTAGTTTTACATCTCATCTCCGACCTTGAATTAGCTCCCAAATGATACTGCAAGCTCTGTAAATGGTTTTTAACACACCCTAAAAAAAACAAAGATATGAATAAGTTGTGTGTTTTATTATTCTTTTTAAAGATATTATACATAAGATTAGCTTTAATTTCCAATTAAATTTAAGATAATACTTTTTAAGATAAAATAACAACACAGAAAAGAAAGATAATGTTTATTATAACATGTGTTGAAATTAAATTGTTTCACTATTCAACATACAAATATTTTTTAAATAGATAAAATATGTTCTCTTACCAAATGTATTTATTGAAAACTCGTTATTTTTTCTACTTAGTAAATTTCTTGTAGGTAGTTATGTTTATCATATTTATGAGTATTTGATTTTCTTAATTTTATAATACAATTTTTAGAAGAAAATAAAGAAAGGTGTGCTGATATAGAAATAGCTCTTTAAGATTATCAATATTGTATTATCTGAAAAATCGTTTAGGTGTTAAACTGTATCCAATAATCTTTGCTTTGGATGTTTCAGAATTATATCTGCGATACTTTTTACGTATTTTTTTTCAACTAATTATATTATCTAGTAACAAAAAGCATGAAAATCTATCAAATATCTACTGATATGTTAAAGTTAGCCAATTGAGTAAATATAAATTGCAAATGATTACATAGTTTTTCTTTCATTTTAGTCAAGAAATTAGATTACATTTATCAAAAGGTACGTGGACAGAAGTGTTTTTCTTGTATTTTATGGTTTAACCGTTAAAAAGAAGTAGAAATTTGAATAATGCTGGGTATAACGTAAGATTATTTTTCCAACCGATTTCCCATTTTCTCTCTAAAAGATTAGTGCAATCCTTAGCTATGCACAGTTTTAATTGGAAAGGCCTTCCTTAAAATACAAAAATTAATATTTTTGGGGTGAATATTAATAACATTTTACTATATTATTAGTGTTATTAGTTTATATTACTGTGAACGATAGGTTAACTACTATACTAAACAACTTAACTAAACCTAAACTTCAATTCGATTATCGCATGGAAATTTGAAATTTGTTTGTAAAAATGTATCTTTATGTCAGCTATTACGTAAGAGTGGATCAAGTGAGATTGAATAATTTTAGTAAAATAAATTTAAAAAAAAATCTGGTCTGGTTATTTTATGTACCATAATCTATACTATAAATATACAAATATGTAGTTTTCTATCTCATCTACATCCATTGCTTCATTGGTGCTGAATGACAGCTCACAGCAGACTTCTGACTGTCAACATTTAGGTACATACCTAAATTTTTACTGTCAGAAATGACAACTTCTTAACACATGTTTTCGCAGATCATATGTTTCAGCCTACGAATACATAATTTGGTCTGGTAACTTTTCAAAGCTGTCAGCCAGCACCAAAGAAGCCATGGAGCTACTGTATGTACTTTTAGATGTTGTTAAATACGAATATATTAGGAAATTACTATGCGGAAGATTTTATAGATTTTGAAATATTCTATCAAAGTAACAGTTGAAGCTCACTTGACATGAAGTATGAACATTTGAAAGTAGATCCAGTAGCCTTTCCACTATACCACTCTAAATTATAACTTCCTTATTTTAAAATCATTATTATAAATATTAGGATAATACATAGTTCAGGCCAATTAAAGATTTATTATAAAACCAAAATTTATTGGCTAAACATATTTGAGTTAAGGTTTCTTTATATTATTTGGGGTTTATATAAATATTTTTAAGGCCTGCAAATAATTGGCTCCTTCTCTCAAATCTGTTTGCTAAAGTGAATATATCTTTGCACGATTTCAATTCCCAATGAATTCCTTCTTTATCCACACGCCCTCCCTTCAATAAAATATATGAATGCCAACCGCATTTTTTTATGCGTTTTCAAGAAGGTAGTTTTTTAACGTATTTGTGCATGAATGAGTCATTTTAAAAGGGTGGGTGGGTGGTCCGCAAGTATAGGTGGAGTAATTAATGGGTGTACTCACCTGTGAAATGAGATTCTACAGTGGTTAGGTTGTGATGCGGGCTAATTATTGAAGCTAATTACAATCGAAAACCATTCCAATAAAATCAGGGGAATGCTTTGTATCGTTAGATTTAACGCAGGTGGTCTTTGCTTATCTTTCTTTCCCGGAGTTCATCTTGGTAATTAATACGATGGGGTCACAAGGGACTTAGGATGAATGCCTTGCGGCAACTGCCTGTGATTATTCTAAACAATCTTACCTAATGCAACTTCAACCAATTAGTTAGAATCACTTTGCTTTTTAAAAAAAAACAGTAAAAAGTTGCATCGTATCCATTAGGTATATGACCCGCCTCGGTGGCGTAGTTGGCCAATGCGCTTGTCGTGTTGATCTCGACTGCCGAGGACGGGGATATCGAGGTTTGAATCTCGATCGGGTGAAATGGGGGTGGTTTTTCCTATATGGTTTTCCACTCTCCCTCCACCCAAATGCGGGTTCACTTCCTCTAATTTAACCCTACCAATTCCTAATCCATTAACGTAGTACGTACTTAAAGCATATAACCCGAATTGGTAGTAAGACGTGGTGCTAAATAATAATAATTATAATAAAACATTAGGTGTATCCACATATTCACACTAATGGGTTTAAGAATGAGGATGGTGGTATAAATAGGTATATTACCGGTTTTTGGCTTGGAAGGAGAGTTGGAAACTATGTGACGATATGATCATCTGGTTCATAAATTTGAAATTAAATGCCTCAATTAATATACAATAAAAAACATAAATATGCATGTCTACCCGTGTGAATAATAACTATATTTCATGCTTGACCTGATAGAAGATATGATAAAATCTTAAATATATTTTATATTATATCATAGCTCTTATAGTTTATAATTAATCTAAAAAAGTATCAAAATATTATAATATTTGGATCGTAATTTATATTAATTCAGGTCTAAAGAATAGTATTTTGATCAATAGAAAAATATAAATAGTATGATCTTTAATTGGTCAGAACCTGATGGATCCAACTTTATTTTTAAAACCCCCGAGTCTTACTACCAGTTCAAGCTATACGCTTATGTACTAATTAAGATAATAATTTTAGGGGATAGGAATATTATATATTTGTAGGAACTGTACCAGCATTTGTTTGGAAGGAAAGGAGAAAATAATTTTGGTAAGAAAAACCACCCTAATTACATCCAACCGAGATGTGAGCCCTGATCTCTTGTTCATTGGTAGACTACCCTTCCTGGAGATTAGCGTGTTACTGTGGATTCAAACGTTCGCCGAAAAAACTAGCGCAGAACAGAAACGTGGTCACGTGACGTGCTCAAAGCCAATCACAAGATTTCTGCTTAATCGGAGTGAGCTGTTCTTCTGAAGTTCACCTATTTTCTCTGCTTTAAACGCTCTGTTCTAGATGTTAGGCGCAAGAGAACCAATCAAATATAAGAACCAACCATCTCAAACCAGTGCGCATGCGCTGTAGAGCTAGAAGCGGGCAGACAGTTTCGTTGTCCGTTGTGAGGAGATTTGAAATAACCAGTTAATGTAAAGCGTGTTTATCGATGTATTGGATTGTGCCACGACACAGCGTTATAATTTGAAAACATACATCTGGAGAATGATTTAAAATACAGGTTTATGAACTAGAAAACAAAATATGTTGATAATCATAAATTTTAAAGAGTTACAGCGCATCATGGTTCAACATAGAGCAAGCTACTGCGCTGATTCTACATTCTATTTTTCGGGGAGCGTGTGTATAAAAACTTAGACCATGCGACCACCCAGTGGCTTCATACACTGACTAAAATAATTGATATTGTGGAGGTCTCAATTATTATTATTATTATTATTAGCACCGCGTCTTACAACCCGTTCGGTTTATACGCACTTACTCTAATGAGTAATAAGACAGTGATTGTGAGATAACCCTTCCTTCACCTCTGACAAGTCATCTTTGTGAATGTGAGGAATGCCAGGCCTCCACCGTGGTTCGGATTACACGTTAAACTGTAGGTCTTCCATTTCATCTCACAATCACCCTAGCATTACAGAATAGCGTAAGTGCGTATAACCCGAACGGGTAGTAAGACGCGGTGCTAATAATAATGATTGTGATATGAAATGGAAGACCTGCAGTTTAACGTGGGATCCGAACCACGGTGTAGGCCTGGCATTCCCCACATTCACAGGTTGTGGTTAATACACATTTACTACATTGAAATAAATAGCTAAAATTTAAAACGTACTTACATTTTTTTAACCAGATAGCAAATATTATTATTATTATTATTATTATTATTAGCACTGAGTCCTACTACCCATGATTACAAGGTTACTACATATGATTAAAAGGTATGTTATTTCAGTTATTCCTTGTTTTTCCCACACAACGTCTTATTATTATTAATATTAGTACCGCGTCTTACTACCCGTTCGGGTTATTACGCACTTACGCTAATGTGTAATGGTAGGGTGATTGTGAGATGAAATGGAGGACCTACAGTTTAACTTGGGATCCGAACCACGGCGAAGGCCTGACATTCCACACATTCACAAGTTGAGATTAATACATGTCTTGTCAGAGGTGATTGACAGGTTGGGAAATCAGATACATTTGTGGCTGGACCGAGGATTGAACCCTGGTCCCCCAGTACAGAAGTCTGACACCTTACACCTAGACCACCAGGTCACCTAGAAAATAATATTGCACAATATACATTGTTTGTTCTTCCTAGGCTCAAAGAATGTTCCCACCAAATTTCGTTAAACTTGCTTAATGAAATTAATAGCTAACATCTCTCATGTAACAAATTTACAAACATCTGAATAGATGGACAGATGACATTCTAAATTATTATGCCTACTCGACCATATTGCACTAGTCCGAAAACAAAACAGTGATCAGCCAGTGCCAATTTTCAACGTTTCCATAAATAACTGTGGTACAATCACTAAAACACTAAATGTATCTATCTGTCAGAGTGTGGGGTGTAAGCCCTGTCAAAAAAAAAGACGGCTGGAAACCCATCGACACATTTCAGTTGTAAATGACCCACCGGGTGAAATACCGTGTCGACCACGTGGTCGTTCAAACAAAACGTGGGCTCAGACCATTAATCCAAAATAAACGATCTCCACTGTAATGTCACCGAAAAATAAACAACCATGACGATTTCATACCTGGTTTGGCATGAAGGTAAGGGGGGGGGGGTAGTATGAAAAAACTAATTTAAATTTATATTTTTGTATAACACAAAGTAAAATGTTAGGCTTATGTCACATTTTATAAAAATCGTGTTTCCAAAGTCATTGCTTCACTAGTTTCAGGGTTATCAACGTTAAGATCAAACAAATGTGTTTGCACAATAATTTACATATGTGTGTGTGTGTATTAGAATATAAATACTTCCTATGGCTTTTATGTAATGTAAATTTCTAGGTCACAAAGCATTTTTATTACAATTTCTCCACGTGTGGATCAGGAAATGTTTATTTTTAAAAAACTAGGAAAAAACGGGTTTGGTTTTTAAAATCTACATAGAAATATAACATAAAACTATAATAGCTTGATAATTTTTGGTGGATTATAGAATTCTATTTTTAACAATAATGTATTTGTTGTTCATCTGGAAATCAATTCTGGATTGTAATTTATATATTTATTATATACATTACTTGGTTTACATATTTGTCTATTTATTTAAAATAAACAGTTTATATTTAATAGAGCTTTATTACATTATTCGACTCAAAAAGCTACATCAAAGAGTTGAGTATTTTAAATTTATAAGTGGATTAACCAATCCCTTCATGTGAAACATTTATTCAATTATATTTAAATTGAAAGGTAAATATTTGTATTTAATCAAAAAATAAATGATTATATACTTCCTTTAAATCAATTTAAATTAATTCAACCATAGAAGAAAGGAAAAAAAGGTTTATGAATTTTTTTTATTATTATTATTATTATTATTATTAGCACTGCGTCTTACTACCCGTTCGGGTTATACGCACTTACGCTAAAGTGTAATGGTAGGGTGATTGTGAGATGAATAAGATAACCTACAATTTAACGTGGGAACCGAACCACGGTGTAGGGCTGGAATTCCTCACATTCACAAGTTGTGTTTAATACACTTCTTGTCAGGGGTGAAGGAAGTGTTTGTTAATCAGATAAATTTGTGCCGGAACCGATGATCGAACCCCGGACCACCAACACAGAAGTACGACACCTTACCCCTGGACCATCAGGTTACCCCTTATGAATTTAATGCATACACAGAAAAATTTATATTGAATATTAATTTTCACACAGATAAATTAAGGTTCTTCAATTTTTTAATTTGTTGTTGTTAGTACCTATCAATTTCTTTAAAATAATAGAACATCAAAATACACGAATAAAAGGTTAGTCCTATCAGCTAGCAGAAATAATATATATATTTTTTTAGCATCACGTTTTACTATCCATTCAGGTTTACGCTTACGTAATAGGTATTTCTCAGCAACAAGAAATTATATCTATATTGTAGTTTTGATTTATGCTCTTTTTTCTTTTAATTTTCTGATTTTATATAACTTATCATCAAAAAGTAAAGAGACTTGGAAAGTAAAAAAGTAATTTATCTTACACAAAATGGTGTGTCAATACTTAAAGTAAGTTTTATAACATGCTCTAAGTTATAATAAACACCTGTAAAAGGGTAAATTATTGATTGAGTTTCTAATCTTCTTTTTTAATCTAGTTCATTGCTTAATCCTAGTTGACACGGGACTGTTTTACCGGCCGCTAGTAAAAGCTGATTTTTATACCAGGACCAATTTAGCTGCTAGTTCACACAAGGTTAGTTGAACTAGAAGCGAGCATTGTATTGTCTGGTTATTTGATGTATTAAAATATCTTCTGAGTGTGTAAGTCGTGATGTTTTGAGACACTTCTGTTCAATTTATATTAGTACAGCACTGGATATAATCACTGAAGGTACTTTAGGGTTAATATTAAGAAATGATATTGTCATTCTTTCGTTTTTGTGTGGTTAATCTCCCCTCAAATATAAGACAAGTTTTTCAATAGTGGTTATTCGATGTTTACAGTAGCTTCCTTTTACCTTAAAACATGATCTTCCAACATAACTTCGTGCAAGGAGATTCAGCAACAGTTAACAGAAAGAGAATGATTTTAATAGCTAGTAAACTAGCCCCGTTTGACCAAAGCTTTAGTACGCGTTTGCTTTAGCTTATTCTGTGTTATTGACGTCCACGTCTATATGAGTCATTTTCATACACAAGGACTTCGAGGATTGAAATTTGTTTCGTAGTTTGGGCGTTGAATGTATATATACTACACACTAAACGGTTTGGGTTTGATTCCTACAATCACCCTTTTATTCTATTTTTATTCGTTAAGTGTATTTGTATCTATATAACATTTCTTAAATTATATTATTTTTTTAAATAAACAAATGTTCAAACTTAAAAAAGAAAAATTCTTGGACAACCAAAAATCAAATGGGTCATAACCCATAGTTTGAAAACCACTGCTATAACCGATAAAACATTACCAGAAAATAATTGTATTTAATTGTATAGTTTTAATACCCTCCTCTACTCCTTACTACTAGTCTTAAATGTAAATATAACAATCATAAGGTAAAGATAAAGTAAGTAAAGTTTAAGTGTATAACCGACCAGGTAGTAAGACTCGGTGCTAAAGAAAGAGGTATCACTTAGGTAATGGGAACGCAATGGAGTTAACGGGAATTTAGAAAGAGTTTAAAGAATAACAAAATCTTGGTTCACTCAAATTGATCTAGAACCGAGACCAATCTGTAATTGATAGAACTAGACGATACTAGACTGATTCTCATGTATATGTGCCCACTGAAGAAGTTAATATTTATCAAATAACGTGAAATATATTATTAACTTATAGGGCTAGTCTTTTCTACAGTTAATATTAAATAAACATTATATTAAAATCATATTAAAAATATACATTTAATTTTCTATGAATAATCATTTCGGAAATCCTATCACGTATTATTTATCTTTAGCGAAAACTAATAAAAAAATAAATGAAACATTTATAATGTTGCGAATGAAAACTCCCATTTTCCCGGTGAAATTCTATTTTCTTTCTTCTCTTCCAGCTCCGAAACAAATTACTCTTCTAGTGTGCGCACCAAATTTAAGAAAATGGGGGTGGAAAAACAAAAGAAAAAGGAAGGAAAGGCAAAGGTGTGTCTCTAACTGTTTGACTGATTAGTTCCTTTCACTTACATGTTCACTCAATAAAATATATCCCTTGACGACAATTTTTTTTTTGTAACGATGTGCTTTACTTTCTTTTATTTTTCTTGTTGCGAAAATTGCGAAGAGAAATAACATTCGACGTTACACTTGACTTTTATTAAAATTTGACTTTGGTCTACAGAAAGTTTGTAAGAAAGTAGGAATTGAGGAATATTAGTTTTTCTAAGTATTTTCAACTTACGTACAGATGGGACACACGAAAAAAAAAAGATGTCGCTTTCTGATGATGGGGAGATTGGTGTCCGAATTCCGGTAAATTCTATTAAATATGTTACTTACGAAATGTTATCCTACTCTCCCTCAACGAGATTGTAGGTACATTTTTATAAGACTTTACCCTCCTAATTAATTCTCAAATAATTTAACTAACGCATGCTTATAGTTTGAACGGATCTTTAGATGTGTTGGTGACCTGGTGGTCTAGGGGTAAGGTGTCAGACTTCTGTGTTGGCGGCCAGGGTTCAATCCTCGGTCCCGGTACAGATTTATCTGATTACCAAACCCCTCCTTCACCTCTGACAAGACATCTTGTGAATGTGGGGAATGCCAGGCCTCCACCGTGGTTCGGATTCCACGTTAAACTGTAGGTCCTTCATTTCATCTCACAATCACCCTACCATTACACATTAGCGTAAGTGCGTATAACCCGAACGGGTAGTAAGATGCGGTGCTAATAATAATAATAATAATAATAATAATAATAATAATAAATTAGACGTGTTGACAAAAAATCATAAGATAAAACAAACAACTTCACTCGCTCTTTTATTGAAATCATTCTTATAGTTCGTAAGATATGTAAATGGAAATAATATACATCGTCATAACAACACAATTAATAAAAAGGAATCTCAAATTTCACCAGAGAGCATACCTGAAATAGAGTGTTTTATATCTAGCACAAAGTTTTATTACCCATTCAGGTTAAATGCTTATGTACTAGTTGCTCTAATATATTTTACTGTATATAATATAATCATAAGCAATGTAGCCACGTTTGAATGGAGGGAGAGTGGAAAACCAATTTGGAAAAACCACCTACTGAAAATTGAATACTGATCACCCCATCATCAGCAGTTTAATCAATTGTGAGAGGTGCGACCTAGACCATGCGGCCATTGCCAAGGTATTATATACACTGTTCCAAAGATATATATATTTAGTGCATTTTCAAATCCCAATTTCCCAAAGCTCATTTAAAACGACACATTTAACGATGATGTCCTGAAAATATATTTTAATAAAAACAAAAATGAGTTTTTAAGAGTCACACAATTTTGAAATTATAAGTTACTTCGTATCACAAACAGTTGCAGAGGTATGATAAACAATTGGAAATTTTTGCTTTTTTAAAATACCCTTAAAGTAATTTTGATAGGAGTATGAAATGCACCAATTGGTTTGTAATATTAAACAGCCTAAATTCGAGCTTTTCGAGATATCTAAAACCGATTTTAAGAAAATTGAATTTTCTTTAAGTCCCCATATGTAAACAACACTTAGTTTTGGGAATTAAAGGATAGTTCCTCTAGACCCTTTAGGGAAGCTTATATAAACCCTGGATACAAAATCATAGCTTGTTCCGTAAAATGGTCTTAGGCTAAATCCAAGTAAACAGCTATACAGTTAGCATTTCAAATACCACTTTTTTTTGGGGTGGTGTTTCAAGGTGTCAAAAATCATAAAAATCCAACAAAATCTTAGATTGAAATTTTTGGTTGATTTTCAAGGGATTGCGAGCAATTGAAAAAAAAATCCAACTTATTTATCTAGTCCTAAACATTTACTACAATATAGTGCATAATATTTGTTGGTAAATTAAGATTAAATTGCAGTATTATAAACAATAATCTGTAAATATAGCAAGAGTGTAATTTTTGAGCCTTCTTTTATCAAGAAATTAAATGTCAGGTATGTAGCAGAGCCTAACGTTTATAGATATTATCGTACATCCAGTGTTATGAAATATAATTATTAAATTTGTTTCGTCACTTACCTCCAATCCCTCCTCCCCCCTCCCTCCCTTCCTTTTCAGCTACCAATATTTTATTATTAATAATATATAAATCCCCAAACACACCATCTCCCCTTCCCATTACAACAGGTCCGAGCTCAGCCAGTAGAAGTTATGTCTATTGAAATAAGGGTATTGGGTTAAATTCTTGGCTTGGCCTGAATATATATATATCATTTGCTAAATGTTAGTTTTTCCATTCACAGTAATGGATTACAGGCAGAAATGTGGTTTATATTTTCTAGAATTAAGTTAGTTTTTAAATCGTGCGATTATATAGTCTGTCGGTTAAGAAAGTGCATGTTAATCATCTCTAATGAACGAGTTGTTTTTTTTTTACAAAAATTCAGAGCAAAGAGATTTCACAAAAGCTAGCCGAGGAAGAGCAAAGAGAAAGCTTTACTTCATTAGATCTGCAGTTCCCTCAGCGTTGGTATTAATTGCAGGCTGTATATTCTACTTGATGAGATTGATAATTACTATGTTAAATGGAACCAACACTTCTGTTAAATTGGTATAACAAGGTCCTCTTGAGTCAAGGATACTTGCGTGATTCTTCTCGAGCTTAGTTCTCATTTGTAAACAATGTTTGTCGTTGCTTGAAAAACGTTTCCTGTTACTAATAAACATATGTAAACAGACTGCAAACATTGTAATCTTATTGGTTGCAAACATTTAAACAAATCTTGATTCGTATCCAGAGTTCAATAATAAGACATTGATTCCCAACCAGAATTCAGTTGAGTGAAAGAATTTTGCCGGCAAGTGTTCTTCTATAATAATATTAATAATTAGCACCGCGTATTACTACCCGTTCGGGTTATACGCTTTAAGTACTAACTACATTAATGGATCAGGAATTGGGACGGTTGATTTAGAGGAAGTGAACCCGCATTTGTTTGGAGAGGGAGAGTGGAAAACCATTTAGGAAAAACCAACCCCAGTTCACCCGACAGAGATTCGAACCTCGATCTCCCCGTCCTCAGCAATAGAGATCAACACGACAAGCGCATTTGCCGACTACGCCACCGAGGCGGGTCAGGGTTCTTATATAGCATGTGCTTTGTACGTAGCTATGAATTACTCAACATGACAATGAAGAAAACATTGGTGGAACTGTACAATACTTCAAAATTATCGTTACCAGGCAAATCTATGTCTTCTACAGATTTTTTGTCCCAGAGTATTGTACCATTGGCCTTATTAAAGTGGTTTACTGTCAAACATGTCCATCCAAACACGCAAACATTGTTTCTTGTAACCCATTTGAAACTGATAAGAAAGAAACATTATTCTTTATTTGGGAACCACAAAAGAAACACAATAAATGTTTTCAAACTGATTCTAAGAACACTAAAATATTTTGGAAACAATAGAAACATTTATAAACAATTTCTATAGTAGATTGTTTCCAATTGACCACTAGACGTTATGCTAGATAACAATGTAATATTTAGTTAATTGGACTTCAATTACATTACCGTGATGGTTTACAGAATGGTGGGGCTACGCGGGTCTGTTGCACGCGTCTTGATATAACTATCATTTATCTGAAAATATATGGAGATTGGGTAGGTATAGTAGAGTCACAAACGAATTTTCTTAAAGAAAAATGAGTTAATAATTTTGGAAAAATTCCTAGAACAACAGGCTAAGATTAAAGCGTCTACCACACCACTATCGTCAAACCAGATGAGACCAGTATTTTTTCGTGAATCCATCGATGCGGGTGAGTTTGCTCATGAATATAATTAATTTTTAATTCATAATGTAATAGAACTTATCTCAAAATATCTATTTAAAATAAACTTAATAAATAAATTTTCAATTTTTATCAAACGGTCTTTCTTGAAATAGATAACTTGTGTTATTATTATTAGCACCGCGTCTTTCTACCCGTTCGGGTTATACGCACTTAAGTTAATGTGTAATGGTAGGGTGATTGTGAGATGAAAAGGAGTACCTACAGTTTAACGTGGAATCCGAACCACGGTGGAGGCCTGGCATTTCCTCACATTCACAAGATGTCTTGTCAGAGGTGAAGGAAGGATTTGGTGATCAGATAAATTTGTGCCGGGACCGAGGATTGAACCCCGGCCGCCAGCACAAAAGTCTGAAACCTTACCCCTAGACCACCAGGTCACCAGCCAGCCCTAATATAGTTATTAATGGTAACATTAATTTGTGATGTTACTGCTTACTTTAATATGATTCAACACTAAGGCTTTTCTTTGCTAAACAAAGATCTGAATAATAGTTTACTTTACCTAAATAATATATCAATTTTAGCACCACGTTTAACTAACCGTTTGGGTTGTGCGGTTATGTATTGTATTAAGATAATGATTTAATAAATTAGGAGGTTAATAGTTAGAAGTTATGTGCCCGTATTCGCTTGTTGATAGAAGAGAAAACCATTCTGAGAAACCACCCTCAGTATAGCCGAGATATACTTGAACCTCAACCTACCCGTCATCAGCAGTTTAGTTTAAACCATACGGCCAACATGGTGGGTATTAATAAATTATTTTAGTACCAATATCCGTTTAGGTTGGTTTATTGATTATTTTCTATATTTTGTCTGAATTGGCTCTCTATTAATCTACCCTAAGCCAACAGTACAATCAGATTCCAGTCTAAATATAAATTATTATTATTACTATTAGCACCGCGTATTACTACCCTTTCGAGCTATACGCACTTACGCTAATGTGTAATGGTAGGGTGATTGTGAGAGGAAATGGAGGACATACGCTTTAACGTGGGATCCGAACCACGGTGGAGGCCTGGCATTCCCCACATTCACAAGATGTCTTGTCAGAAGTGAAGGAAAGGTATGGTAATCAGATAAATCTGTGCCAGGCCCGAAGATTGAACCCAGGACCCCCAGCAAAGAATTCCAACAATTTACCCCTTAACCACCAGGTTACCTAAATATTAATTAATCAAAGAACTGTCAAATATCGCAGTGGCAAGAATCAAATTATAAACATATATCTCACAGGTCAGAATATGTGAAAACCTAGTCATAAATTTAAATTTATCTTGTTTTCCCCAGCGATTGTAGAAGGTATTTAAATGTAAAGTATTTTTCCTTATATTCATAAGAGAAATAATGTTTTACGTTAGTATTGCAGAATTTGAACAAAATTATTTAAATACGAATAAAATAAAAATAGTCCAATTAAACTTATGCATTGCCTGTGACAAGTATTCATCAATTGATATTAAAACAGACTTTCCTTCTAAAACAATATTTTAATCGTGGCACAATACCTTAGTCTAGTTGGTAGTCTGTCTGCATACTGAGCTAAGGGTCCCAGGTTCTGGTACTAACGTGGTCAGAAAATTTGTCATTATTGAAATGTAGGTTTCCCGTTTCATGGTGATATATTAATCCGTTATGGATTTAAGCTAGTTTATAAAAGTGTACCGATATAATACGTTAGTTTAGAAAGTACACGTGTAGTACCCCAAAGTAATAAAAAATTAAAATTTTTAAATGACTAGTCTTCGATTTGATTATTGAGTTTGTCCTATTTATAATTGGTTATAACACGTTAATAAACAGTATTAAAGCTCTAAAATAACGTTTAATTGCTAAATTAGAAAACTTTTTTTAAAGGATTTAGGTCTCTAATCCTGTATTTTATTTTATTAAATCAATTAATCTCTCATATCCTAAGGAATCCAAGGGTCTTATCCCCGATTTAAATAATTTCTTTCTATCCCATCCAAAACCATTTGATCATTGATTTAGGTTATAGATAAAAATAATCAAATTACAAGAAAATGTATTTAAAAAACCAACCATCTAGTCCACATCCTATATGTATATCTTTTTAATGTATTTATGTAATAACTCACCGGTCTCCACTCTAGTACCGCGTTTAACAAATGAATTCTTCTTATTAATCACACGACACTCATAATATATCACACCACTGACGAAAAAAAACCACTCGTAACAAAATGTTAAACTGATATTCCCGACAAAAACTTCACTCATACGGTAAGTTAAACAACATTAAAGACATTGCTATTATATAATATTCACAACAATAATATATAAAATGTTTGAGGGCTAACAGCTTAAAGTATTGCGTTTATATCAAGAGCCCTACTTGACGCCATTTGACTGAAACCCGGACACAACTTTCCCGCTGCTATAACTGCATAATACTAAGCTCAGTAAACACACACACACACTCAACTTTTTTATTTGATTTGTGTGACGTAGAAACAAAAGATGGTCAAGAATATTTTGAAGGGAGGGGGAGATTCGTGTAGAAGGGGAAGGCACACTATCTGTGTTTGTTTTTAGCACCGCGTCTTACTACCCGTTGGGGTTGTACACACTTAAGCTAATTGTGTAATGGTAGGGTGATTGTGAGATGAAATGGAGGACCTACAGTTTAACGTGGAATCCGAACCACGGTGGAGGTCTGGCACTCCACAAATTCACAAGTTGTGATTAATACACGTCTTTTCAGAGGTAAAGGAAGGGTTTGTTAATCAAATAGGTCTGTGCCGGGACCGAGGATTGAACCCCGGACTCCAGCACAGAAGTCCTACACTTTACCCCTACTCCACCAGGTCACAAGATAACTAATGGATTCTGCTTCAGATAAAATATTTTAAATTTTTCTAAGTTTAATTACAATTTTGGCTTTTTTTTTGTCATCACTTCTCAATACTATTTTGTTCTTGACACATAATATATTATAGTTATGCCACTGAATTAAAGATAAGGAAGGTTAAATTAATAGGTACTGTATCCATATTTACGTGAAGGGAGACTGTCAAACCATGCTGAGAAACCATCCTACGCTTACCTTACAGGAAATGAGCACTAACTTACCCACCATCAACAGTCTAGTTTATTGTTAGAGGAATGCCTAAAACCATAAGCCACTGAAACCTTTCAGCTCAGATCTACTTATGTAAACTTACTAGAGGTCCTGAGATCACCTATCGTTTCTCAACTATATTCCTGTTTCATATTTGAACCATGAATAAAAATATGTATTTTCATATCGAACTATTTAAATTAAAAATTATTATATATCTAGGTGACTTTGGTTAATCTCAAATATGATTTTAATGCTTGATGTATTTTAAAGTTTAGAAGACACAGAGCCTAACTCGGTGGTCGTATGGCCTAACTAAGACTTTAATCTCGTGTCAGACTAAACTGCTGATAGGTTCAAATCCTGGTCGAGTGTACTGAAGGTAGTTTTTAACAAATATTTTTCCACGCAAATGCGGTTACACTTTCTATAAATATTAGTAAGACCTGGTACTAAAAAATAGGAATAAGAATAAATGATTGACTTTTAATGAAAATGGAGTTTTTTTACGAATTCGACTGAAAATAACCGAAAGATAAATAGTTTGCCAACACCTTTCTTTTGAATTTTCAAAATTTTGTATGAGATATTGGCTATTTTTGTATTAGTTTTTAAACAAAAAATATATATAAATATTTTCAAACTACCCATACCTAGGACCAAACCTATATTTCTACACCCACTCTACTGCCTATTACTTACGACCACAAATTATATAAAAGGGAGGGGATAATCTAAGGAACATACAAAAAGGTAAAACATTTGCAATATTTAAAAAATAACAATATGAATGGTTTATTCAAAGTAATAAAAACAGATCAGAATACTTTTCATGGTCTAAAATATCAAACTAATGTGTGTTGAAAAATAATAACATCATATAATATTTAGCGTCGTTAAATTGAGGAGATGCTACAAAACACGTAACCTATTTTACAATCAAATGGGGCAGTCTTTAAGAGACAGTACGACCCATAATGTTGATTATAGTACGACCAATAATGGTGATTATAGTACAAACAATTATTGCAAATAATATCCATCAGTAAATTATATAATGACAAAATAAGAGCCTTATGGGCATCTTTAAAATGTTACCAAAATGAATTATTCACTCCAGTGAATACAGACTTCAAAATGTTGATATAAATATTAAATATCTCTCAGATATTTTAAATGATACAAGAGTTTGGCTAACAGACTTGAGTCAAACTCCCGCGGGACTATCGAATTTCGACACAAAAATAGAAAACGCCAACTAGAACTCTACTTGTTAATAATAAAGATAATAATACTTGAAGCAAAGCATAGCAAAAGATTTGGAAAATATATTAATGTAAATTCTTCTCATAACATGTTAATTTTATCGATCAGATAAAGTTACGTTACTTTAATAAATACTTCAAAATTCAATCTACCATAAACATTACCCTAAACTGCAAATACAATTACTGGTAACTACAATTTCAACACAATTTACATTTAACACGTCCAACCCAAAATAAATTAATAACTGTGGTTATCTAAAAAGTCTACGTATCGTTACAGACCCTAGCGCCCAAGTGGTGGCAGAAAATATTTAGAGTTTGAATTCAAAATAAATGTTCAAGTAAAAGAAAAACATTAGATAATAGAAAAATTATGAGGCCTAATATGACTAACACTAAAAGTTAAATTTAAATTAGAGTCCTAAATATAAACCACCATAGTCATTTTAGTATACAAAAGCATCACTCTTTATAGGTTTCTTTGCTAGGGACGCCAAGTGAAGAATAGGACACTCGGTCGGTGACGTCAATTCGGCCTTCTAGAAACTTTCAATCATCACGTGGACCAATTGTTGTCAGAGCTCCATCTGACTTCCAAACGATATTTCTTCATTCTCTTTATGGTGTGGATTTAGTTCGCGTTCCTCCCATCAGAGGGCAGATAAGCAGTCTTCCTCTAGTCAAGGCAATTCCTGGCCGGCCCACTTTAGTGTAACGTTTATTAAGTTGGTGTGGACGTCAGCTGTTGGAACATCATAGCTCGCTCGGTCCACCACTCCCCCAACTAGGATGCCACGTGAGTTAGCCCGTCTTGGTGGTTGCTCTATCCAGAAGATACAATCGGTAAGTACATGAGCTGTTTTATTTTTACGGAGTTTATTTTAATGTTATATATTCTTGTTTTATATTGTTCTGAATTGTTAATGATATAGAGCGAAACTACGAGAACTACAATAGAGAAGAGTACTATTGTAGCAAGATAATTAGTCTCGATACTTTTTGGAGTGGGTAGTATCAATAAAATTGAGAGTTATGCGTGTAGGTTAAATTGGGAGCGTTTTCTTTTTGTAACTCAATGTTACAATATTATTTATTATCGATCGGCTTACAAAATACATGTTTGGCTCACCTTGATTACTTAGTCGCTGATTAGAAAGTAATTAGGGATTTGTATTGAGGCTAAATGTACCGATGGTGATTCATCATAATCGTTTCCTTTTCTCCATCCAAATATATTGTGAAACACCTTCTCCTTGTAATAATTATACTTTCAGTTTAATTAAATTGATTATGAACCAGGCATATATTAATTTACACGTGGTAGTAAGGAATGCCGATAGGGTGAGATACACAAAAACTTTTTGATGTTTTCTATAATATTTTTGAGAAAAAATATATATATTTTTTATATAACTACACTAGGATCAATTTTATTATTAAAACTAATATACAGAATTATTTATTATGTAAAAATTATAATTATTTAAATTTTAAACATAATCTATAGAGCAAACCTCGGAAAAACCAAATTCTTACTAATTTTACATTACCAGGCTATAATAAAATCAGTTTACTAAAGTAAATATCTAAGAAATGGGAAAATATAATATGTAAACTTTCGTTTATTCATACGTCAAAAAATTTAAATCTTCATATGCCACTTTGAATAGGTTGATCCATACATATTCAATTATATTAATAAAATAGAAATATATAAATAAATTTCATACACAAGAAATGTCAATATATTTATAAATGTTGCTTCCAATTATTTCCCAACATACATGCACATCTAATCACGCCGTTACCTTAAGGGGTAGGCAAGAAACTGTGCATGTAGCCCAAAAAAACAACTCCATATTTAAAACATCCTCACTAACTTTCTCCTCACTTCCCTATCCTTACATACTTCCTCCGCTTCAACAACATCCATACACCAGGTCATTGATGCTATTTTATTATTAAAACTTTTAATTTGTCCCTGTTTTACACATTTTTCTACAACATTTAGCCACGTCTTACATGGCCTACCCCTTCCTTTTGATCCACATACTTTACCTTCATACTTCGTCACTCAATCCACACTCATCCTCTCAACATGCCCATACAACGTGGGGCACTTCTTTCACATTGATCTTTGATTCTCTTTCAAACCATAATCTGTCAGCTCCCATTCATCACTGACTCTGTCCATGCAAGTTTTTCCACACACATTTTTCATTGTATTGAATTCAAACTGCTTTTACCTTGCTTTTGTATTTTTTCTGACAAACCCACCCTTCACATCGATAAAACAATGTTGGTGCTAACATAATTTTATATGCTGTCATTGGTAGGAAAATGGTGACTTGGTGGTCTAGGGGTAAGGTGTCAGACTTCTGTGCTGGCGGCCGGGGTTCAATCTTCGGTCCCGGCACAAATTTATCTGAATACCAAACCCTTCCTTCACCTCTGACAAGACATCTTGTGAATGTGGTGAATGCAAGGTCTCCACCATGGTTCGGGTTCCACGTTAAACTGTAGGTCCTCCATTTCATCTCACAATCACCCTACCATTACATATTAGCGTAAGTGGGTACAGCCCGAATGGATAGTATGACGCGGTGCTAATTATAATAATAATAAGAAAATCAACGTATTGCCCTCATTTTAGAGCTAGGATAAATATGTCTCTCACCTAAAGCTATGACGATAGATTATTAAAATTACATAAACAAGACCCATTTTACAGTTTTGTCTGTTGCCTCTGGTAAATTCAGACTATCAAATGGGTGTACAAAATATTTTGGCTCAGTGGCATATTAAGTAAATTTCTGTCACACTCATAGTTTTGAACATATTCAGTATTACAACACCTTATTTATATTAGAAAGTAAAAGAAAGTAATATGTATCAACCTTTTGTTTTCAAATTATCTCATAAGCTTAAACTACAACAGGATATTTTCAATTAAAAAACGACTCAAGTCAAATAAGTTAAGATACCAAGATACCACTGTTGTATCTTCTTGTCATTATATCATCACCAGGGCCCGGGTTTTGAGGACATTTATCTTTTATCGTTACATAACAGACATTGGTCGTTCATTCTACAGATATTTGATTCATGATTAACTGGTGGTGGGAAAAATTTT
The DNA here is from genome assembly GCA_902151425.1 of Timema shepardi. Taxonomy (NCBI): domain Eukaryota; kingdom Metazoa; phylum Arthropoda; class Insecta; order Phasmatodea; family Timematidae; genus Timema; species Timema shepardi. The sequence goes on along the minus strand of CABFVX010000003.1, from coordinate 523,767 downwards.
ATAGGTAGATTTTGAATGTGTTTGGAAATTTTTGAGTCAAGTTGAGGCATTTATATTAAATAGGTATATTTTTAAATAATATTGATAATATAAATTTATAATTATTTGAGTATTAGTTTTTAAACACACGGTGGTCAGAATAATATGATAATATAGAAAATGATTTATTTTTTATCATATTTGCTATTATGTTTAGAAATTACCCATTCCAATAATATATTAATATTATCGTTTGGATTACATAAATATAGCCCAGTAGTGGAAAGATTAGCCAGTAATGATGTATCGTTAGTTGCCCAGGGGACGGACGCGGACGCCCGAATGTAATTGTTGTACGCCATTTTTCATATCGGCTCTTTCCATGTTCCGATGAAATGAGATGATGGTGTAAGTCAACGAAGAGATTTAAACCTAGATTAAGCCTAAATAACCGATCCTTGGAGACCGTTGGAGTAGTTCCTCTTTCACTGGTACCAATCGAAAGTCAAACCCGTGAACTCAAAGTTAGCAGCCGGAAGCTCCATCACTATTTAACCAGGCCTGTTGTATGATATATCTAACCCCATTTGACAACACCTAACCTAACCTTTATTTTTTTCAACAGTTAAGGGGATTTTCCATGTAATTCAATTTTTATAAATGAATGTATTATTATTATAATTATTTATCACCGCGTCTTACTACACGTTCAGGTTATACGCTTTTTAAGTACTAATTACTCTAATAGATTAGGAATTGGGAAGGTTGAATAAGAGGAAGTGAGCCCGCATTTGCGTGGGGAGAGAGTGGAATACCATTTAAGAACCCCTCGC
>CABFVX010000003.1:498363-522916 GCA_902151425.1 Timema shepardi | reverse complement strand
TCCCCGTCCTCAGCAGTCGAGCTCAACACGAAATTAATGTAAGAATCCGCTTCAGTGGCTGCATGGTCTAAGACGCCACTCTTGCAGTAAACAATACTTTCGATTATGGGGAATTGAAAGTTCGAATTTTGGTCAGATGAACAGAGGATGGTTTCTTCGAACCGATTTTCTACTCTCCCTCAAAGGAAATTCAGGCAAACAACCTCTAAATATAGCCTTCTTCATCCCTAAATGCACTAGCGTAACTAATAATAAGCGTATATACTGAACAGTTAATAAAAGGCAATGGTAAAAGGAAAAGAAAGAGGATTACTTTTAATACATGTTTTCTGCGTTGCTACGTCATCCTCAATTGTTGGCCTCTCTTTTTGCGCTATAGATATAAGGTCTAGGTGCGCTTTCAATCCAGATCTTTCTGCTATTCTTATCTGAGGTTTCTCCTTCTTGTGCGTTTTCAATGTTCTCCACGTGGGAAATTAGGAAACGTTAGCACCGACCTCTGATGTATAATTCATTCACGATTTTAATTTACTTGGATGACAGCTCAAAAGTTTACTAGAAATAGTCCCTGATACATCCCTACGCCAACAGCTGACATCTATCACTTTTGATAAATGTAATGAAAACAGATGGTCATAGATGGATGTGACCCGCCTCGGTGGCGTAGTTGGCTAACGCGCTTGTCGTGTAGAGCTCTACTGCTGAGGACGGGGAGATCGAGGTTCGAATCTCGGTCGGGTGAACTGGGGGTGGTTTTTCCTAAATGGTTTTCCACTCTCCTTCCACGCAAATGCGGGTTCACTTCCTCTAATTCAACCTTCCCAATTCCTAATCCATTAGAGTAATTAGTACTTAAAGCGTATAACCCGAACGGGTAGTATGACGCGGTGCTAAATATTATTATTATTAGATGGATGTGATAGCTAAACACAGTAATTTAGACCAATATAATTTATATATTTATTCGAGATTGCTTATAGTTTTATTCCACTTAAGAAAAATATAATTCTCATGATTTTCATAAAATGTCTATCAAAAATAGCTTCAAAATGGCGACCACCGAATTTAAACAATTTGCTTAAACATTACGGAAACAAGTTTTTTTTAAAATATTGTACCCATACAGTGGATACAAATATTTTATTCAGCTAAATATTTCGAAATACGATAAAATAATCATAAAATAATGTATTATATATAAAAAAATGCAAGTTGTTTCTCTTTTACAAGTAAATACAATGCCTGTATTAAAAGGTATAATTGTATGCACTTTATTACACATTATAGATAACATTCCAAAATGAAGAACAAGTAATAATAATTATATTTAAAATATTGTTTTGGTATGAGTAAAAATAAATTATTAAAATTAATTAAATATGAGAAAACTTAAGTTTACGATATTTTAAATGTAAAATATAACAAGGTAATTAAAAAACATTTATAAAAAATACAGTGATATCTTACAAGTGTTGGCAACCTAAAACCTAAACATAAGATTTTTGGACTGTCATCCTGGTAAAAACCGATAATGAACAGACTGTAGCCTACCTCAACCACAGGTAACAACAGAGCAACAATTAGTACAGGTAGTACATTTGAATGAACAGTAATGTAAAATCATTGATTAACTACGTTATTTGTTATGGCTTAGGAAATTAGAATATACACATTTACGTACCAAGAGAATGGGTGTGGCTTGTCAAGCCTTCCATCACACCCATTGATAATTCAAATACTCGAAAAGTGCACCTTTCTACTAGAAAGGGCTGAAATTGGAGTAATAATAATAATAATATTTAGCACCACGTCTTACTACCCGTTCGGGTTATACGTTTTAAGTACTAATTACGCTAACGGATTAGGAATTAGGAAGGTTGAATTAAAGGAAGTGAGCCCGCATTTGCGTGGAAGGAGAGTGGAAAACCATTTAGGAAAAACCACCCCCAGTTCATCCGACCAAGATTCGAACCTCGATCTCCCCGTCCTCAGCAGTCGAGCTCAACACGAAAAGCGCGTTAGCCAACTACGCCACCGAGGCAGGTAAATTGGGGTACCAATGGATTCCTAGTCACGTGGGTATAATAAGTAATGAGAGAGTAGATAGTTGGACATCTAGTGTAAATTTTCTTCCCATTGTACAGGTAACCCCGCTACCATATAACGACTTTATACCAAGGGTAAAACACAGAAGTCGGGTTAAATGGAGCGAATGGTGGGAGACCACATGCCAGAAAAAAGCAAAGTGGTACCATGAGATTTGTGGTACAAAATTAGTTGCACCATGGTTTTCAGGAGTTAAGGGCACTTGAAAATTTATTTGCACAATAATCCACCTTCGGTTCGGGCACGCGTACACGAAAGACCTACTTTATTTGACGCACAAGGTACCTTTCTAACATTGTGTGGTTTGCCACGTTCCGGAAACATTACAACATATATTTATGACTTGCCCAGTACATCAGTTGGCTCGGGGAAATTACTTTCTTAATTATATTACAGACTTTTCTTTAGTTTAGGTATTACACTCAGACAACGTTACTTTGTATAGGTGGCTGTACAATTTCCTTCTAAATATAAATATGTCGGTGTAAAGACGAACAAAATATAACTTACCGGTTATCTGGTAGACTAAATTTGTATAGAGTTAGGGCTAGGTTAGTTGGGTCAGAACTGGAGTGAATTAATAGGAAAATCAAGAAATTGGAATCGGGGGTAAATCAAATACAAGTTCTCCTGGCTTATTGAAGGCAATATCTTTAGTGTTATTGAAGAAAGGAAAAAAAATGGGTGTCTCTTTAAAAAAAATCTTTAGTACACTCAAATGCAATCAGAGCCCCAATTTCCTTGTCATTGGCAGTCCAGTCCATTGTTATATTGAAGACTGTTTCGTACTCTCTTAACTGCCACGTGGAGCGGTGCAGTCGTCAGGAACGCCGTGACATTTGCATCCAGCCTAGCTGTGTGCCATCCCCCCCCCCCCCACACCCCTAACCCACTTCCCTTCTTTTAGTAGAAGCCCAAGGACAAGCTGCCCGGTCAGTTTTTATGGGCGGTGACGTCACCAAGAGATAGCCGATAGGTATATTTGTTATATAAGAGTAGGTGGTTACTTATTATTACCATAATGAAATTTCACGCAGAGCTACACAGTAATATTGGGGAGTAACCAGTTCGTAGAATCGTCAGTTCGCTCGTCCTAGTTTATCCTCTAGATATTATTATTATTATTATAAACAGAGCGTCTTACTACCCGTACGCGCTACAAGCACTTACGCTATTGTGTAATGTTAAGGTGATTGTGAGATGAAATGGAGGACCTACAGTTTAACGTGGGATCCGAACCACGGTGAAGGCCTGACATTCCCACACATTCACAAGTTGTCACTAATACACGTCTTGTCAGAGGGTGAAGAAAGTCTTAGGCAATCAGATAAATCTGTTCCGGGGCCAAGTATTGAACCCCTGACCCGCTGAACAGAAGTATGATACCTTACCCCTTGATAATCAAGTCACCTTAGATAGTAACAAAATTTAATAATATTTTCGTGTAACGTTGAGTATAAACATAATAATAATATAGAACGTCTGTGCTATATCATTTGTAACCCTCTTTGTGGAAAGATTAACCAGTACTAATGTACCGTTGTCCGGGTGACGCCGGAATGTACTAATCGTACATCCTTTCCATGGAGGCTCTTTCCATGTCCCGATGAGGTTAGATGATGGTGATAGTGAGTACGAGGGCCTGAAGCCAAAGGAAACATTTGAACCAAACGTAAGCCTAACCAATCTAACTCTAGTAATCGTTGGGATAGTTCATCTTCAGGGTAAAATACCCTAGTTTCCTGTCGGGAAACAATACCGGGACCACGTAGTCTCGTAGCCAGGTGCATTATCTACACTACAATACGAGGTTGGTTAGTATATGCGTATTATAAGGACAGAGATAACTTCTTTAGTTACAAAAAGGTGACCTGGTGGTCTAGGGGTAAGGTGTTGGACTTCTGTGCTGGGAGTCCGGGGCTCAATCCTCGGTCTCGACAAAGATTTATCTGCTTACCAAACCCTTCCTTCAACTCTGACAAGACATCTTGGGAATGTGGGGAATGCCAGGCCTCCACCGTGGTTCGGATTCCACGTTAAACTGTAGGTCCTCCTTCCATCTCACAATCACCCTACCATTACACATTAGCGTAAGTGCATACAACCCGAACGGGTAGAAAGACGCGGTGATAATAATAATAATAATAGTAATTTAATTACAAAAGTTCTTTAGTGAAAGAAATCAAAACAAATTTAAGGTACTATCGTCTTTCGATAAAACAATTGTGCGTGCGATTCATATTTACGTCTTCGACTGTATAAATACATTAACCTCATTACGTTGGCACTCGGCTAGATTAAATAACTGTTTCTATATTGTTCAGAGCTGAAAAAATAATTATCAATACTTAAAAATATTATTATTACTGTTATTATTATTAGCACCGCGTCTTACTACCCGTTCGGGTTATACGCACTTACTCTAATGTGTAATGGTTGGGTGATTGTGAGATGAAATGGAGTACCTATAGTTTAACGTGAGATCCGAACCACAGTGGAGGCCTGGCATTCCCAATACTTAAAAAATTGTAAGATTAAGAGGGGGTAATCGAAAAAAATCATACCTATATGAGAACTTAGAGGTATCAGACTCTTTAAGAGCTTTGGAAAAATAATCCATTGTTAACGATTTATTCGATAAATCGTTCATCTAAGACCACGAACAACATATTAGCGAAGCAATCAATATTTCTTAATAATACAAATACTATAGATCAAAAAAATAAACTAAGAAACTTTCAGTGGAAGAGGAAAATGGTGAGAAAAACAGAACTTTAGATAGAATAGAGTTCAATAATAATACTTATATGTTTGTTTTACTACCCGTTCGGTTTGTATGCTAATAGAGTATAAACACAATGCAAACGGAGGAGTTTGTTGATTCCCCAAAGAAGAAGCGAAGCGCAGATAGGCCTACATATATAGAAGCCAAGTGATATTTAAACAAATTTGTTCACGTTCCCCCTCATATAATTTATCTTTAACTTTTACTCCCAAAGATGTTGGTGAATATTGAAAGTTACTCATATTCTATAATCTAAATATAAAATAGATAAAATATACTAATCCCCAAATAAGTAATATTTAATATGAATATATATTATATATTACAATTCACGTGACCCCTAGGATATATTTGTATATTTGTAGACTATTCAACCATAACAAGTGTGTTTTAGAGGCAAGGCCTTTCGTAAGAAGTGTTTGAAGTGGGTTAGGAGGAAACGTATGAAAAAGCCAGTGTTTTCTCTATTTTTATATTAAAATATTTCTTGGGAAAATAAGATCAAATGTTACTTTAGTAAAATCATAGGGTTTAATTTTTTTTTTCACATGATGACCTTTAAATTTCTTGAATATCTGTCAAGGGTGTCCTAGAATTGATTAACCACGATTTATTTTCATTTAAAAAGTTTATTATCTAATGCCGTTATGTTCGTGAAATATATTCAACAACTGTTGGTATTACTATGTAAAGAAAATTAAATTGTATATTTCTACTGATGGAATATTTGAATTATTTTGGCCAATCTAAGTTTTGCAATAAAAAATCTAAAAAATAAACTTTTTTTTTTTCTCGAGTCCGCTTCCTTACTACCTTAAGGGGGATTTAAGTGCTTTAAAAAAAGAGTATATATATTATACAAAATATTTATTTAATCAAATAATACATCTAATTAATTAGTTAAGCATGGATTGCAACCGGATTAATCAATGCTATTCTAAACCATACCTATGAATTGTTATAATCATCCACTAAAATACTTTATTTATTACCGTGTCCAGGTGTCATTTTTCAATTAATCCGAATATGATTTAGATAAGGATGATTTTTGTAATTATAATCATTCATCATCCTATATTCAACTTTCATATAATTTTACTTAATTATATAGCGTGGCTTTTTTTCAGAACTAAATAAGTTGATGTTATTCTAAATAGATATTTGAAGAACATTATTCTAAAATACAATATATTTTTTCTGGTAAACATTTATTTTATCTTGCCATTATATTAGTTTAATATTTTACTTGTTGCTGATGTATATCAAAAGTGAAAGCTGCTGATCACACTACTTGAAGTATGATAACACTTAGCCCCACGTCTTACTACCCATTCTAGTTAAACGCTTATGTACTATTTAAACTAATGGGCTAGAAATTGATTAGGTTTAATATAAAGGAATTGAACCCGCATTTGTGTTGAGGAGGAGTGGGAAACCATTTAGGAAAATCACCCCCAGTTCACCCGAGCGAGATTAAACTAATGGGTTATCGATTTGGGAGGTTGAGTATTGAGGAAGTGAACCCGCGTTTTCGTGGAGGAAGATTGGAAAACCATTTAGGAAAAACCACCCCCAGTTCACACAAACAAGTTTAGAACCTCGATCTTGTTGTCTTCGTCAGGTTAGCTTAGAACGAATCTAGCGAGTTAGCTAACTACACTACCTAGGTGGGTTACTTGACGTATGGATATGTGAAATATTCTTAGAAGCATTTTCCAGCTGCCAGATGAGTTTGTTCATTAGTAAGAATATTAGGTTATATATTATATATATATCAGAGTTTTGGGGATTGAGTAAGTGAAAACACGTAACAGAGATGGCTTTAACTATCTCCGGACTGCTTTAGTGGACAAATCGTCTGACACATTATTCTTGCACTAAAGAATAGTTATGTTGATGGAGATAATAATATAATAATAATTAGCAACGCGTCTTACTACCCGTTCGGGTTATACGCATTAAGTACTAATTACTCTAAAGGATTAGGTTTTGGGGAGGTTTATTAGAGGAAGTGAACCCACATTTGCGTGGAGGGAGAGTGGAAAAACATTTAGGAAGACCCCCCCTCCCCCAGTTCACCCGACCGAGATTCGAACCTCGATCTCCCCGTCCTCAGTGGTAGAGCTCAACACAACAAGCGCGTTAGCCGACTACACCACCGAGGTGGGTCTCGCACTAAAGAATAGTTATGTTGATGGAGATATCAGAGTTTCAGTTTTAGTTGGTTGAACTGAGCGTGTATTTTCATTAATATTTTTCTACGCTCTATTTATATATTTTGTTATCGCCACGTCTTTTTGCCAGTTTGTGTTAAAACGCTTATGTACTAATTACGATGGTAGTTTTTAGGGAATAAGAAAGATATATTTAGAAGAATTATACCCATATTTTCATGGAGAGAGTGGAAAATCATTTTGGAAATACCACCCTAAGCACAAACCCGACTGAAATTCGAGCCTTTATCACCCCCTAATCACTTATTAATAATAATACCTTTATCATCCCTAACAAATTTGGGTATTTGGTACATATGTTTATAACCCTAAAGGGTGGTACTACTCGGTGATTAGTAAAAGAAAGTATTTCATCATGTGTCTACCGATTAGGGTGTCAAATTATTCGTTATTCAAAAGTTACATTATTAATTAAGGCATAAACTAAAATAACCTTGGGTATTAATAAATACTAGCAATCCCGCACAGCGTTGCCTGTATAAACCAGATAAGATATATTCTCTTCAAAAATTCGTTAAGTATAGCCTAATTAAAAAGCTAGTTAATAAAATTTAAAATCCGGCTTGAATTTGCATTCAGACCCCCTTCCATCCATTTATGTTCAAAATTTCAGATCTATGCGTGCTGTATATTTCGCTGGGCATTGCACACAATCCAGCAATCACACAAATTCTTCCTTTTATTATTATTATTATTATTATTATTATTATTATTATTATTATTAAATTACTTGTATAAATATAATGGCCTCTTTTATATTTATTAGTGGAGCTTAAACAATGGTGACCTGGTGGTCTAGGGTTAAGGTGTCAAACTTCTGTGCTGGCGGCCGGGGTTCAATCCTCGGTCGCGGCAAAGATTTATTTGATTACCAAACCCTTCCTTCACCTCTGGCAAGACATCTTGTGAATGTGAGGAATGCCAGGCCTCCACCGTGGTTTGGATTCCACGTTAAACTGTAGGTCCTCCCATTTCATCTCACAATCACCCTACCATTACACAATAGCGTTAGTGTGTATAACCCGAACGGGTAGTAAGACCCGGTAATAATAATAAAATAATAGTTTAAGCATCACTACATTTAATAGTTTTCACGTTTGTATCAAATCCCAATCGCAATAAATAATTAAGCGGGTGACGATTCACACGGAGATGCTTGAGCCTAAAATTATGTGGATCCAACCCCCATACCGTCACGATCATTAATGCAAACCATAATTTCCAACATTCATATACAGTAGCGGGGTGGTAAATCCAGATCCGTGATATTATTTTGGTTTGGAGAAACTCCAGTCGTGACGTATCATCAGCCAGTAGATCTCTTTGATCCGATGGCTAAATACCAACAAAATAGGGACCCAGATATTTAATAAGCGTTTCTATTTCATGATTGCGTCAGAGAACCCAGCGGTCCTACCCCGGAGATGTTGTGAGTTTATCTCACCATGCTCAACTTGAACTGGTAATTTCATATCCATAAAGTAGCTATTACTGAGTTTAAAATCTCGAAATTCAAGTTGGGTCTTCTAATTTCATACTAAGCAAAATATTCCGGACTTCCAGTGTCGAAAATTATCATTTAAAATTTAATCAATAGCTTTGTGAACGCAACCTTAAGCCCTTTAAACAAAATAACAACAAAATTGTTGTCTTAGTGTCGTCTTTTTATTTCGGTTTTATTTTTTGTTGGTTAAGTTTAGCTCGATAAAGATGAAATAAATATGGATAAAAAAATAAGCAAAGAGCAAAAGCATATTACACTTGAATTTGTGGAATATATGTACTATACTTTATGTTTCTTTGATTCACTAAGCGATTAAATTAAAAAAGCTTTTACTGTTAGGCCCTAGAGCTTATTACATCATGTATGATCATTACGTTCACAAAATATACGTGGCTTTCTATTAAATTCATTTTCGAATATTTCAAGTTCTCTTATCATCAAATGTCCATCCATACTTCCGCCATTTTATATAGAAATACCCGCCTCGGTGGCGTAGTTGGCAAGCGCGCTAGTCGTGTTGAGCTCGACTGCCGAGGACGGGAAGATCGAGGTTCGAATCTCGGTCGGGTGAACTGGGGATGCTTTTACCTAAATGTTTTTCCACTCTACCTCCACGCAAATGCGGGCTCACTTCCTTTAATTCAACCTTCCCAAGTCATAAGCAATTAGAATAATTAGTACTTAAAGCGTTTAACATGAAAGGGTAGTAAGACGCGGTGCTAAATAATAATAATAATAATAATAATAATAAAAATATATACAAATACTTTTGAATTATCTGTTGTGAGATTGACGATTTGAAGATGTGTAAAAATGGTAAGATCAATCCGAATGAAAAAATCTCAATTCGTAACGAAATATTTTTCAAGAATAGCTAATTAATAAAAGTTTCGAAATTGCTTCAAGTGAACAACGCCTGATCTCGCAATAGAATAAACTTGAAACATCTTGATGATAGGCCCACAAGGCCGTGCAAACAATATCGTTAAAATACGCGTTTAAGATACGATATGAAGATCTGATACAAATTAGTACCTGGCTTAAACAAATTGATGAAATCAGATCACCATTTGAAATATAACTTATGTCTAGGACAAATTAAATACCCTTAATAAGATGGCTTAACCATTTTGGTGGCTGCATAGTTTAAGGATCTATTCTCGTAACAGACTAGACAGCTGATGATGGGAAGATTGGAATCATTCCCGGAGGGTGGTATTTTATAAATATTTTCCCATTCTCTCCCCACAAATGTTGGTAGATTTCCTCACAATTTAATTCTACTCACACCTGAGCCATTAGTGTAGCTATTACATAAGAATATAATTCATGTAAGTGTTAAGACGTAGTTTTTAAAACAAAAAATAGCATCGATTCATTTCCTTAATATAGATGCCCCAATTTGTCTTAAGAAAAAATGTATCTTGACCGTGATTGACCCAGGTACTTTTCTTTCATTGGAAAGACGCCTTGTATATTAAACAATTGTATGACATTTATAGAACCGTTCCTTATTATATACCGAGGTAACATTTTATTTATTTATTGTTTGACAAAAATTGATATTAACTGAATGGATAGAAATACGGTAAAAATATTAGTGTTGGCTGATTAAAATATTGTAGAAAGTAAAGTTTTTGTATGAAACGTTATTGTAGTCAAATTGAACGAAGCCTATTTTAAAGAGGGTGAATAGTTTTAAAACAAACACTGGTGATGGCGTTGGTTAAATTTTGAGAAACAGCATCGCCAGTTGTTATTTTCAAAAAGTTTTCCTATAATAACTACAACACGATTAATATTGTTTAGATTAATATGATAGCCACAGTATTTTAGTAAATAAAATTACGCTTTTTTAAATAACATTCTCGCAACTTGTATATTTAGAGTTTTTCCCAATATTTTAATTAATATATTTATTGTGTTGCTTAATGTGATGACTAGAAAGCTAACCACAGTGAAAATATTAAGGGACATCACCAAAAAACCAACTTTTTCAATGCAATATTAGTCTTTTAGCACTGCAAATAGCTACTCGTTCGTATTATAAGCTTATAAACTAACTATGCTAATAGATTGAAGGATTATTAATACTATATTTAAGGGAAGTGTACCAACATTTGCGTGAAGAATGAGTAGAAAACCATTTTGAGTAAACAACCTTCAAAGCGCTTGACCGAGATTCGAACCTCGATCTCCCCGTCTTCAGTGGTCTAGTCTATTGCAAGATTGACGCTTTTGAGTGCGTTCTACCACTGAAGTGTGTTACAGATTAGTAAGACAAATTAAGAGCAAGTAAGTAAAGAACTAAGAAAGTGCAAAAGAGTGTGAAACCTTGTATCAAAAGCCCACAAAAACATTATTCAAAAGCGAACAGGGAAAAAACAACTGCATAAAATGACCATATGCATAATATACTGTATCTAAAGTGATGGCCCGAATAAAATATCACGATGAATGTAGTTCTCCTAAAAATATAATCAGAAATTATTAATATATTTTCATTATCTAATGTAAAGTTAGGTTAAGTTAAGTTAGGTGTTGCCATATGTGGCTCAGAGACAACAAACAATGGTGTGCTTTTGAAGCATCCAACTTGTGTGTTGTTGGTGACATAGTGGTCTAGGGGTAAGGTGTCAGACTTCTGTGCTGGGGTCTGGGGTTCAATCCTCGGTCCTGGCACAGATTTATCTGATTGCCAAACCCTTCCTTCACCTCTGACAAGACGTGTATTCATCACAACTTGTGAATGTGGGGAATGCCAGGCCTCCATTGTGGTTCAGATCCTCCATTAAACGGTAGGTCCTTCATTTCATTTCAAAATCACTCTATCATTACACATTAGAGTAAGTGAGTATAACCCGAACGGTTTGTAAGACGCAGTGCTAAAATTGTGTGCTTCCACTATATTGAAAAAGCTGTTTAAAAATTTGGCTTGTAGTCATTCAGTACGTAACCATATATTAGTCGGTTACATTTAAAGCTAAATGAAGATTATAATGGAAGGAAATTTTTAGTTTTTAGCACTACATATATAAACTAATTATACTAATGTATTAGGGATAAGGAAGGTTTAATTGAGAGGAGTTGCACATGCATTAGCATTGAGAAAAACATCCTCAATTCAGCCGACTAAGATTAAACCACGACATCCCAGTCTTCGACAGTCTAGACCAACACGAGTATTGTCCATTAAACAATGCAGCCAACAAGTAAATAAAATACGTCAAATTGGTCTGGTAACGACCACTGAGGATAATATTGGGATTCAAATTCCCTTTAAGTGTTATTCGGGTGGTTTCCCCGTAATGCCTTCCTAATTCACCTTCCTACCAGTGCGGGTACATTTTATATGAATTCTGCCTTCTATATCTTTGTACACCGTGTTAAAGAAATTAAAAATAATCGTATGATTAGTAAGACCTAACGCACCAAATAATTGTTTTTCTCCAAATTTACATTTTCCATAATTTTTTTAAACTTATGGGTTTTTTGTGTTGCCCAAATTATGATTTTATGCCCTTCACCTGTTAGAACACACACTCCCATTGGTTCGCACGTATAATAAATGTACTGGTCACCAAGTATACCAATCTCGAAGCTGGTAGTCCTTGGAAAGAGTTATTTGATTAAAAAAAAAACTATGTCCCGCTATATATTTACTCAAATGCTGGTGCGTTTCCTATGAATTTTAACTTAGTTTTATATATTACATTAGGAGCATCGCACTGTATGGATAAAAAATTTGACTGTTATAAATATGAAAAATGAAATACTTGGATACCTTTGAAATGTGGTGCTGTAGAAGACTGAGGACCATGTGGACATACGGGATGACGAAGATATCTTAGGAAGAGTGGGTGAGAAGAGAAACATTTTTGATGCGATTCTTTGGTGCAAAGGAACTGAATCGGACACATCCTTTGGATGCTACGATGTTATATAAGGAAAGATTGAAGTAAAAAGAAGTGTAGGAGAGAGGATTCAAATTTGAGATGACTTTAAGAAAAAAGAAAATTCTAGGAACTCAAGAAGGAGGCAGAGGACCTGGTACATTAATGGTCTAGCTACACAGACAAAAGGAATGGACCTGTCGTAAGACAGAATACCTAATGTTTATAATAAGTTAATCATTTGGAGTAAGTAAGAAAATTCACAGACTGTGGTAAAAAAAAACACACATGTAAAACTTAGTAAAAATAAATAAACCTATTTATTCAATAGATTTAATTTTAAAAGGTGAACTTTCAAATTTAAATTAGGTTAAATTTGAGACATGCCATTAATATAATAGAGTTAACTTCCGAGAGACGGAACTCTTTGTATAACTTTAATGCCAACAAAGAATCTTTATTAAGGCCTTTGTGCTCATACTTGACTACCATTCAACGAGGAATTTCATTAAAATAAGCAGCAGCTCAAAATTACTCTCTAAATATTGGATGAGAGACCCCTTTCCGCCGATTCATTCTTCTTGCCACTATTCTGTTACGTTTTTATATAAAAGAAGATTCCTGTTTCATTTGAAATTGTCTAGTATTAATTCACAACACTTGAAAGATTTTAGTTTTAGCACAACATATTTATTCGCTTATGCAATTATTACACCAATGGATTATGGATAAGGAAGTTAGAATGTAGAATAAATTTGACCCCATTTGCTTGGTAAGTAACTGAGAAACCATTTATGAAAACATACCTTCAGCACATTCAACCAGTATTGAACCATGATCTCCGCTAGTGGCTGGTCTATTGCAAGACTAACGCCTTACACAATGCAACCACTGAGGTGAGTTAAAGGAAAGATTATTACTAAGATTAAAATCTTCATGGCACATAAATGACCCCGCCATGGTGGTGTAGTTCGCTAACACGCTTGTCGTGTTTAGCTCGACTTCTGAAGTCGAGGATATCGAGGTTCGAATCTCGGTCGGGTGAATTGTTTTTTTTTTCTCCTAAATGTTTTATATTCTCTCTCAACGCAAATGCGGGCTCACTTCCTTTAATTCAACGTACCAAATTCATAAACCATTAGCGTAATTAGTACTTAAAGCGTATAACCCGAACGGGTAGTAAGACGCGGTGATAAATATTATTATTATTAAAATTGCAAGTGAGCTATAACGAGTGATAGAAGGTGACACCTTTTTAGCACAATGATACCTCCTTTTAATTAACTCAGTTTTCTTAGCTGGAGCTGTTATATTTTAATTCAAGTATCTCCTCACTATTTTGTCCTCACCAAAATGAGATTGACTCAGTTAAAGACCCATTGATACACAGATAGATACTGGAAGCCCTGAGGATTGAGCCCGGGACCTCTGGATCTGTAGCCAGTACTCCGACAGATAGACCATTATATTAACTAGAATATTTGTTATCTTTCAGTTATTTTTTTATCAAAAAACACGATGAAGTTTTTATAATACATGTAATCTATGTTTTGTGATTGTTATTAAGTTGTTAATTATTTCTACACCACGGTTATCCATATATTTATACTTATAAGGTGATAATTAAAATCGCTGAATCCAATATTAAACGTGCAAGAATTTTCACAGGGGGAAGGTAAAAGTTAATCTACTAAGAGATGACAGTATTCATTGTATCCGGGACGCAAACCACGAACTCTGTGTCATTTACAAACTAACACTGATGATGTCTATAGCTTAATCAACGTGTCCAAAAATACAGATATATCTTCTATCTCGTTCTACATCCAGTTAGAATACTATTAGTTTAGTTAAACTAATGGAGTATGAAATATTAGGTTTAAATAGAAAGTAATATACCTGCGTTTGTTTTGAGGGAGTGCGGGTAATTATTCAGAAAAAAAACCCACTCTCAAAACAAAGAACCATATTCATATCTTAAGATATTTCAGACGTATTTGTTGACTTAGGCTACATGTTCATCGATGGTGTTTAGTTTTAATGATAGTATATGATTATTGAAAACTTATATTTCAATTGGTTGAATAGTATTGAGGTTCTATTGTTTTTTGTTGTTGTTTTTAATAACCACGTGTTACTACCTGTTCAGATTATACGTCTTTGTAATAGTTACATGGATTATGGAAAAAGGAAGGCTTTATTTAGAGGAAATTCTCACGGATTTGCCTAGAGGAGAGTAGAAAACCATTTAGGAAAACATTTCTCAGTGCACCTGACCGGGATCGAACCCTGATCTCTCCGTTTTCAGAAGTCTAGTCCAACACGAGATTTTCAAGTTAGACCACGTGGCCACCGCAGAGGGTTTTTCTGTTTTAGCTGAAGATAATTTCGCAATAGATTGTAATGCTGAAGTTGGGGATTTTTATTTTATTTTAGCACCGCGTCTTACTACCCGTTCGGGTTATCCGCACTTACGCTAATGTGTAATGATAGGGTGATAGTGAGATTAAATGGAGGACCTACAGTTTAACGTGGAATCCGAACCACGGTGGAGGCCTGGAATTCCACACAGCCACAAGCTGTGATTAATACACGTCTTGTCCGAGGTGAAGGAAGGGTTTGGCAATCAGATAAATCTATGCTGGGATCTAGGATTGAACCCGGGACCCCCAACCCAGAAGTTTGGGTTATATGTTTCAGTAATTATTAAGCTAATGGGTTAAGAATTGGGAAGGTTGAATTTATAATAATAATAATAATAATATTTAGCACCATGTCTTACTACCCGTTCGGGTTATACGCTTTAAGTACTAATTGCTCTAATGGATTAGGAATTGTGAAGGTTGAATTAGAGGAAGTGAACCAACATTTGCGTGGAGGGAGAGTGGAAAACCATTTAGGAAAAACCACCCCCAGTTCACCCGACCGAGATTTGAACCTCGATATCCCCGTCCTCAGCAGTCGAGCTCAACACGACAAGCGCGTTAGCCAACTTCACCACCGAGACGGGTTTTAATTTATAAAAAGAGAAGCCACATTTACGTGGAAGAAGATATAAAAACCATTAAGGGGAAACCACCCCATTTCACCCAACCACGATTTGAATATTGATCTACCAATCCTCGGCAGTCTGGCTCAACACGAAATTAGCACGTTAGCCAACTACGCCAACAATGCGGTTTTAGGTATAGTTGGATTTGGAGCTCCGCGAAAGTGTACAGAAGATATTTTTATAAATGGTTTCCACCCTCCTTCCAAATATTCAGGTGAATTTCCCCTATTTTTTTAAACTACTTCATCCCTAATGTATTGTCTTTCTTCATTTAATTTAATTAAGCTAGTTAAATTCATCTGAACAATTTAATTATAAGAGTACATGACTTATAAGCTAGCTTAAATAATTATAGAATGTGAGGTATGCCAGGTCTCCACCGTGGTTCGGATTACACGTTAAACTGTAAGTCCTTCATTTCATCTCACATTCACCCTACCTTACACATTAGCGTAAGTGCGTATAACCCGAACGGGTAGTAAGAAGCGGTGCTAATAATAATAATAATAATAATAATAATAATAATAATAATAATAAATATTTATATTGTAGTTATAAAATCCAGTGCCCAGTCACTAATTCATCACTAGTGATATATTAGTCGGCCATGACAGGATTCGAGCCCAGAGCCTACTAAATATACATACTACCGACTTAACTAAGGTCTTGGACCATAATAGTATAATCTATTTTTATATTTATAATCCAAAGAGAAAGTAAGAATATACAAAGTTAAAAAATATATGCATATATCCAGGCTCGGTAGTAACATGCTGTAAACCACTTCAGCGGCCGCGTGGTCTAACGCGCTACTCTCCCAATAGACTAGATTCACGACGACGGGGAGATACAGTTTAGAATCTCGGTTGGGTGAACTGAAGGCTTTATTTTTCAAAATGGTTTTCTACTCTCCCTCCAAGAAAATGAGGCTGTACTTCCCAAGAATATAACCTTATTAATACGTAAACCATTAGCGTAATAAGTACATAAGCGTATAACCCGAACGTGTAGTAAGACGCGGTGCTAAAAAAAATAAACAAAGATAGTGTGCCTTCCCCTTCTACACGAATCTCCCCCTCCCTTCAAAATATTCTTGACCATCTTTTGCTTCTACGTCACACAAATCAAATAAAACAGTTGAGTGTTTGTGTTTATTGAGCTTAGTATTATGTAGTTGTTGCAGCGGGAAAGTCGTGTCCGTGTTTCCGTCAAATGGCGTCAAGTGGGGCTCGTAATATAAACGCGATGGATTATATTTTCTAAACGTGATACTTTTAACTGTTAGCCCTCAAACATTTTATATATTACTGTGGTGAATATTATATAATAGTAATGTCTTTAATGTTGTTTAGCTTACCGTATGAGTGAAGTTTTTGTCGGGAATATCAGTTTAAAAGTTTGTTACGAGTGTTTTTTTCGTCGGTTGTGTGATATATTATGAGTGTCGTGTGATTAATAAGAAGAATTCATTTGTTAGACGCGGTACTAGAGTGGAGACCGGTGAGTTATTAAATAAATACATTAAAAAGATATACATATAGGATGTGGACTAGATGGTTGGTTTTTTAAATACATACTCTTGTAATTTGATTATTTTTATCTATAACCTAAATCAATGATCAAATGGTTTTGGATGGGATGGGATAAAACCCTTGGATTCCTTAGTATATGAGAGATTAATTGATTTAATAAAATACAGTACAGGATTAGAGACCTAAATCCTTTAAAAAAAGTTTTATAATTTAGAAATTGAACGTTATTTTAGAGCTTTAATAGTGTATATTAACGTGTTATAATCAATTATAAATAGGACAAACTCGATAATCAGATCGAAGACTAGTCATTTAACCATTTTAATTTTTCATTAATTAGGGGTACTACACGTGTACTTTCTAAACTAACTTATTATATCGGTATACGTTTTATAAACAATCTTAAATCAATAACGGATTAATATTTCACAATGAAACGGGAAACCTACATTTCACTAATGACGAATTTTCTGGCCATACCAGTACCCGAACCTGGGACCTTTAGCTCAGTAGGCAGACAGACTACCAACTAGACTAAGGTACTGTGTGATGATTAAAATATTGTTTTATAAGAAGAGGTTGTTTTAATAATTTATTGATGAATAATGTCACAGGCAATTAATTATTCGAATTGGACAATTTTTATTTTATTCGTATATAAAATAATTTTGTTCAAATTCTGTAATACTAATGTAAAACATTATTTCTCTAGTGAATATAAGGAAAAATACTTTACATTTAAATATTTTCTACAATCGCTCTGGAAAACAAAATATTTTAAAATTAATGACTAGATTCTCACATATTTTGACCTGTGAGATATATGTTTATAATTTGATTCCTGCCACTGCGAGATTTGACAGTTTTTGATTAATTAATATTTAGGTGACCTGGTGGTTAAGGGGTAAATTGTTGGACTTCTATGCTGGGGGTCCAGGGTTCCATCCTCGGTCCCACCATAGATTTATCTGATTACCAAACCCTTCCTTTACCTCTGACAAGAAGTTTATTAATCACAACATGTGAATGTGGGGAATTCCAGGCCTCCCTCGTGGTTCGGATTCCACGTTAAACTGTAGGTCCTCCATTTCATCTCACAATCACCCTACCACTACATATTAGCGTAAGTGCATATAGCCTGAACGGGTAGTAAGACGTTGTGCTAATATTAATAATAATAATTTATTTTTATACTGGAATTTGATTGTACTGTTGGTGTAGGGTTGATGAATACAGAGCTAATTCAGACAGAATATAGAAAATAATCAATAAACAAACCTAGAGGATATTGGTACTAAAATAATTTATTAATACCCACCATGTTGGCCGTATGGTTTAAACTAAACTGCTGATGACGGGTAGGTCAAGATTCAAATATATCTCGGCTATACACAGGGTGGTTTCTCAGAATGGTTATCTCTTCTATCAACAAGCGAACAGGGGCACATAACTTATAACTATTAACCTCCTAACTTATTAAATCATTATCGTAATACAATACATAACCGCACTACCAGAACGGTTAGTTAAACGTGGTGCTAATATTGATATATTATTTAGGTGAAGTGAACTATCATTCAGATCCTTGTTTAGCAAAGAAAAGCCTTCGTGTTGAATCATAATAAAGCAAGCAGTAGCATCACAAATTAAGGTTATCATTAATAACTATAGTAGGGCTGGGAGTATAATGCATGGTAAGGTTGGATCCCATTCTGTTTAATAGAACAACAACAATTATGTGTAAATACCATTTTATTATTTTAATATATTCCTTCTACCTCAATGCAATCTCAAGTTTGATACAACCTGTTTCAATGAAGACTTAGTATAAGGCTTCACTGTCGCGATAGAAAATACTGCTGATGAAAAGGAGATAAGGTTTTTAATCCTGCTCTTGTGTACTGAGGTTTTTCCCTCTACCTCCGTGCAAATGTAGGTTCACATCATTTAAACCTCATTTTCCCTATACCCAACCCATTTAGTCTAATTAATAATAAAATTATAACCTGATAATGTAGTAAGACGTGTTAATCAACAAAATATTATAGTGTGTTTAGTGAGAGATTTAATGGTGATCACTTGATCAATGAAGATATCCACTACATTCTAGGTTATCTGTAAATGTACACTTTTGGGATTAGGAATGATGGTGTAATTTACATGAAGAGTTTCATATTTTCTAGAAGGTAAAGAGTTATTATAACCCTGTGCATTTAACCAGGATTTGTAACAAAACCTATATAAAAAACCAATACAGATGCCTTAGTCTACGTCCCCACAACCACAGGTTTTTAAACCATTAACAATTCTTCTATTAAATGATATAATTAGAAAATAAAATTGAAAAAAATCTAAACCGTATTTTACATGTAAATTAAGCGTGAGAGGGACAAGGGGGTGGGGGTACAGGGAGGGGGTGGGTAGTGTGAAGTGTATATATTTTACGGTTACACGCTAACCTTTGGAGGTGGGGATATAAATGATTAATGGCGGTCACTAGGTGTCACATGCTTCGCGACAGCAGTGGCGTAGGGTAGAAAGAAAGATAGGGAAGGTGGTTAGTGTGTGGCGTGTATTTTTTTTTTTACGTGTGTACGTGATAAATGTGACTTCACGTAGCAGACTTGACAGGTAATTCATTTTTATAGCGGCTCTTTCGTAGTGGATCGTACTATCAAAATTATGTCCCTTCTTTGATCAAAGAGAACTTTATTCTTTCTATTATGTATTCTATTGTCAAAAGTTATTTTCGTTCTTGTGTATCCAGGACATCGATTATTAAACAGTGGTCCACGGGATTTTGGGTTAATATTAAAAATAAACGAAAGCAAATTTGATGAGTGAAAACAGAGCTTTTGAATATATGATCAATTTTATTTTTTTAAAACAACAGAGTAGCTGGAATCTTAGTAATTTAATTTTAAAATCAATCTTAATACTCGTATTAAAAAACTGATGGTGGGTCTTGACAAACTTAGAACCACGTGTGGAAAAAAAATATATCGCTGGTCTAAGGAATACTGATATAACAGATATTTTGTAATCATTGTTTTGTGGATTATTTTCATTGTTTAAAGCACCTTATTTATATTATTATTTATACAAATGTAATCATTTAAATTTCTTATCCCCTTGTTTGGCTACATGGTCTAAGGTGGTAATCTCACAGTAGGCTTGTCAGCCACTGACTAGGAGATCAACAACATTGAATAGGTGACCTGGTGGTCTAGTGTTAAGGTGTCAGAATTCTGTGCTGACGGTCCGGGGCTCAATTATCGGTCCCGGCACAATTTTATCTGATTTCCAAACCCTTCCTCGGTGACCTGGTGGTCTAGTGGTTAAGGTGTCAGACTTCTATGCTGGCGGCCGGGGTTCAATCCTCGGTCCCAGCAAAGATTTATCTGATTACCAAACCCTTCCTTCACCTCTGACAAGACATCTTGTGAATGTGAGGAATGCCAGGTCTCCACCGTGGTTCGGATTCCACGTTAAACTGTAAGTCCTTCATTTCATCTCACAATCACCCTACCATTACACATTAGCGTAAGTGCGTATAACCCGAACGGGTAGTAAGACGCGGTGCTAATAATAATAACAAACCCTTCCTTCACCTCTGACAAGACGTGTATCTTCACAAATTGTGAATGTGTGCAATGCCAGGCCTCCACCGTGGTTCGGATCCCGCGTTAAACTGTAGGCCCTCCATTTCATCTCAGTCATCCTACAATTACACATTAGCGTAAGTGTGTATAGCCTGAACGGGTATTAATATTATTACTAATAATATTGAATAACAGAACATTATAATTACACTCAACTGGATTAAAATTGTGACCTTGATAACCTAAAAACCCTAATATACTTTGACAATAATGTACATTTTTAATTTTCAATCTTATTTAACAATGTTTTATTAAAAAATCTTCCTACATTTTATTCCGTATGAAGATTCTGATTATATTATAATGCTCAGTAAATAAACGTTGTTAATAACTAATATATTATTTAAATTAATAATTAATATCAATTATAAAAAATCATTGGATTGTCAATGACGAAAATAAGGGTGCTCCTATTTGTCGAATATAATGATCTATATTTTTTATTCAATCACTTTTCTTCCATTAAATTCGGATTAATTTATTCTAATGTTCCACCTTCTTCACACCTATTATTTTAGGTGGATTTGAGAATGTTCAAAACTTGAAAAAGTCAAGTGAAAAGAAAACCAAGTAAATAAGTTGTTTAAAATACTACCTTATTTATCGCATTCTACCACCAGGTGGTTTAAATTTAACGCGGTGTATTAAAATTTAACAAAAAGAAATCAATCTGGAATCACATTATTATTTTGTATGAATCTAGTGAAACAACAGCTTACAAAATATTTGTTAGAGGTTAGAATAAAATAACAGGAAAGGGCACCATTATCATCTTTTTTTAAAGATGAGGTTTCCACGTGCGCAAAGTGAATGTTCCATTGTTGATCAATCTATCGCAATCCTCTCCCTCCCTCTCTCCTCATATTCCCTTTCTCTCTTATACCTCTCCATTCTCTATCTACCCTCTCTGGCCTTTAAACCCACGAACCATCCCCTTAGAAACCCTTTGATTGATGGAGACGTTCGCAGAGTTCCAACACAACTTCGATCGGGGAATACACAAAATATTTTCTCTTTGTCTTTATTTTCTCTCTTTTTTTCTCTCCTTTTGTTCATATTCTGCGTACTAAGTA
This sequence comes from Timema shepardi, assembly GCA_902151425.1. Classification (NCBI taxonomy): domain Eukaryota; kingdom Metazoa; phylum Arthropoda; class Insecta; order Phasmatodea; family Timematidae; genus Timema; species Timema shepardi. The sequence goes on along the minus strand of CABFVX010000003.1, from coordinate 501,075 downwards.
AGTGGAGAACAAGGGAGTGTAAAGAAATACACAAACAAAAACAAAAAAAAAAGGTGGAAAGAGACTAATTTAATCTGGCCTCGTACCGTGACTTAAGACTATTATTTAAAGGTTTCCTGTTGATAAATTTATCTGTTGGCGCGCTCCAAACACTTTTCAGCAATGGTAGAAAAGTTTGGGGAAAATTAGTTACCATCTAGATGGAGATAATGTGAGCATAGCAAATGGGTGCAAACTTTATATCTAGTACTTTCTTTGAAGACAATTTTGTTTGGTTTTTTTCTTGTCCCATTTCTCACTACTTATCCTGGCTATCTGCATATGTCTACGATAGTAGGATATGAATGAGGATGGTAGAATAAAATATAGCCATAGTTACGTGAAAACAGAATAGTAAACTATTTACAGGAATTTAGCCTTGGCGACCTGGCGGTCTAGGGGTAAGGTGTCAGACTTCTGTGCTNCGGGGTTCAATCCTCGGTCCCGGCACAGATTTATCTGATTACCAAACCCTTCCTTCACCTCTGACAAGACATCTTGTGAATGTGGGGAATGCCAGGCCTCCACCGTGGTTCGGATCCCACGTTAAACTTTAGGTCCTCCATTTCATCTCACAATCACCCTACCATTACACATTAGCGTAAGTGCGTATAACCCGAACGGGTAGTAGGACGTGGTGCTAATAATAATAATAATAATCTAGCCTTCAATACATTACGTATTCTTTCAACCACAGAATGGGGCTCACTAGTTATTTTATTATGGGTACCGATTATTACTACCCGTTCGGGTTATACGCACTTAAGCTAATGTGTAATGGTAGGGTAAATGTGAGATTAAATGGAGGACACACAGTTTAACGTGGGATCCGAACTATGGTGGAGACCTGGCATTCCAATCATTCACAAGTTTTTATTAATACACATCATGTCAGAGGTTAAGGAAGGGTTTGGCAATCAGATAAATCTATGTCAGGACCGAGGAATGATCCCCGGAGCCCCCGAACAGAAGTCTGACATCTTACCCCTAGACCACCAGGTCACCCTGATTATTTGTTCTATTCTCGCGCTGATCAGTCATGGCAAAATTTTGAGTAATTTTTATTTAAACGTCTCAAGTTGAGGCCTGTGTTCATTTATTTTTGCACTAGGTAAACAAAAAAGTATATACATATTATATTTCCATGATTAATATCTAACTAACCTAATAAATTATACATTTATAGACAGCCCCTCTCGAAATTATTATTTACAAGTCTCACATATTAATTTAAATAATATAAGCAATTAAGTTCCTTAAAATTACAATTTAATTATTTATTTATTTAATCAGAACAACGCTATCTAGAACTCTAGAAAATTAAACACAAACTTTGCGGCGACTTTACTTCTTTTTCACTCTAAACGTTGGTATTCAGTCTACCGATGAAGGTGTTGGCTGGTGTTCGTGACCGTTTCGGCATACTGCAAATATAAGAGTGTTAACTTTCAACTAGCATCCCTCCATTAGTAACAGGTATACTGTATACATCCCACCGTTTATCTATCAATTGTTAACATCCCAATTTTTATCCAACAACTGGCCACATATCTATTGTTTGTATCACACTGTTTATCCATCAACTTACCACATATCTATTGTTTACATCCCAATGTTTATCCATCAACTGGCCACATATCTATTGTTTACATCCCAATGTTTATCTATCAACAGCCACATATCTATTGTTTATATCACACTGTTTATCCATCAACAGCCACATATCTATTGTTCCCACTGTTTATCCATCAACTGGCCCAAAACTATTGTTTATATCACACTGTTTATCCATCAACTTACCACATATCTATTGTTTACATCCCAATGTTTATCTATCAACTTGCCACATATATTGTTCACATCCCACTATTTATCCATCAACTGGCCACATATCTATTGTTTACATCCCAATGTTTATCCATCAACTGGCCACATATCTATTGTTTATATCCCACTGTTTATATATCAGCTTGCCACATATCTATTGTTTACATCCTACCCTTTATCAGCTTGCCACATATCTATTGTTTACATCCCACCCTTTATCAGCTTGCCACACATCTATTGTTTATATCCAACTGTTTATCCATCAACTGGCCACATATATATTGTTTATATCCCACTGTTTATATATCAGCTTGCCACATATCTATTGTTTATATCACACTGTTTATCCGTCAACTGGCCACATATCTATTGTTTATATCCCACTGTTTAAATATCAGCTTGCCACATATCTATTGTTTACATCCCACCCTTTATCAGCTTGCCACATATCTAATGTTTATATCCCAATGTTTATCCATCAGCTTGCCACATATCTATTGTTTATATCCCACTGTTTATCCATCAACTTACCACATATCTATTGTTTACATCCCAATGTTTATCTATCAACTGGCCACATATCTATTGTTTATATCCCACTATTTATATATCAGCTTGCCACATATCTATTGCTTATATCCCACTGTTTATCCATCAACTGGCCACATATCTATTGTTTATATCCCACTTATTATCCATAAACTGACCACATATCTATTGTTTATATCCCACTGTTTATCCATCAACTTGCCACATATCTATTGTTTAAATCCCATTGTTTATCCGTCAACTGGCCACATATCTATTGTTTACATCCCAATGTTTATCCATCAACTGGCCACATAT
>CABFVX010000003.1:457450-489777 GCA_902151425.1 Timema shepardi | reverse complement strand
ACGTGGACATCTATCAAAATCTTGAGTTAAACTTTACAGAATATCACAATAGATACTACTTTTCTCTCCGAAGGGCTGAGAGAAAATAAAACAAAGTTGTACACATATATCATGCTATGTCTTAAATATTAAAATGATTCAACACATCCTAAAGCAAAAAAATAGTTTGAAGCATTACCGAACGACTATATGGATCGTCATAAAATGAATAAGTATAAAAGTTTGTCCTGGCGGTCTAGGGGTAAGGTGTCGGACTTCTGTGCTGGCGGCCGGGGTTCAATCCTCGGTCCCAGCACAGATTTATCTGATTACCAAACACTTCCTTCACCTCTGACAAGACATCTTGTGAATGTGAGGAATGCCAGGCCTCCACCGTGGTTCGGATTCCACGTTAAACTGTAGGTCCTCCATTTCATCTCACAATCACCCTGCCATTACACATTAGCGTAAGTGCGTATAACCCGAACGGGTGGTAAGACGCGGTGCTAATAATAATAATTAAAAAAATAAAGGTCAAAACCCAATTATCCATATAATTTTCTGTGTACGTTTTTCTATGGTTACATCTCTAAAAATGGAATACATTGTTCTAGCGTTCTCTACTTTTTACTTCGTTTACTCGTTTTTATCACGAACGTAATCCTTAGGAAGGTTCTAGGAATAATCATTTAGAAGAGATAATCAGTTGAATACAAAGTGGGTGAACACCGATCGTTATCCTGGTATGTTTGGATTCTCTGCATATTATTATGGTTGGTTAAGGACGTGTAGGGGGAAAAGGGGTGTTTCGGATGGAGGGGGGTGCACTTCCGCAGAATGTTATAAGCTTAGAACAAAAAGCTCTCTTTTACAAACAGACCTGTATTTAGTGTCAATAAATTAAAGCGATGACATAAAGACTTTGGTCTTAACCATTACAGAGGAGCTTTTGTTTTAGCCTCTGTTTGTTTGAAACCAATCATAAACTTTCGTAACAATGGCCAAGTTAAATTTAATGAGGTGCTCTGATGTAGATATTTGTAAATGGATTTTTTTTTAAATATTGAAATATTAATTATTTTTATTTTTAAAAATCATGGAAAACCTCAATTTAAAGTTTAGCTACTAACAGTGGAGACACGCTTCAATTTATATCTGGTTATGTTATTAGTAGGAGGCTAAGGTTCAAATCCCTACATATTATATTCAGCTTTTATTTTTACTAATTTATTTCTTCTTATTTCTTTATCTCAAATATGGAGATACTTACTTTAAGTTCTACCTTTCTCAAACCTCTTGTAGAAGGGCTAAACACTGACATTGAGGTGATAAATTTCAGGAATTAATTAAATTACATTTATATAGATTTTTATTTAAAATATTATTGTTTTAAATAAAGGCAGAGCATATGCTTTCTCTCTTTAATCTTAAAATAAAGACATATACTTAAGACTCTTTAGATTTGTGAAACAAAATATTATAGTATAAATTGTCACAGAAACATTACACTAAAGATTATAATGAAATAATATACCCTATTAGAGAAAAATTGAGAAAAGAGGAACATATCCGTCCAACAAAGAGATAAACATTCGGTTTCATTTTTAACGAGCCGAGTACAAAGGTTTGCTTACAACTAAGAATTTATTGTTTTATAAAAAATATATTTCTATTAAATTTTGTTTGTATTTAATATTACCAAATGGGTGACCTGGTGGTCAAGGGGTAAGGTGTCAGACTTCTATGCTGGCGGCCGGGGTTCAATCCTCACAAATTTATCTGATTACCAAACCCTTCCTTCACCTCTGACAAGACATCTTGTGAATGTTGGGAATGCCAGGCCTCCACCGTGGTTCGGATTCCACGTTAAACTGTAGGTCCTCCATTTCATCTCATAATAACCCTACCATTACACATTAGCGTAAGTGCGTATAAAACGAACGGGTAGTAAGACGCGGTGCTAATAATAATAATAATAGTACCAAATCTTTAATATTGTGGGGTATCTTGTATTTCTAATAGTTGCAGAGATATTCAAATAGGAAATGTTCTCTTAAAAGTAAGGCAGGCCTTCTCTCAAAACCTTTTAATGGGAAAAAAGAATTTCCAATTAATTTGTAATACTAAATATCGACTATTTAAGAAATTTAATTTAAAAAAAAATTGTTCAAATTTTGTAGAAAACTATCATTTATCTTTTTTCCCTACAGTAAACTTCTCCTGATTTTAGAGTTGAATATTTAATTCCAAATAATCGACAATGTTACATTATGAAAACACTCAATCCAAAGTTTAAGCCTAATATCTTTAAAATTGTATTTTGTTTTGGTTCACAGAAAAGGTATATATCCTCAGCCTCCAGGTTAAAATGGATGTGCTCTTAGAAAGAGGTTAAATCCTTCAACTCAGTTATTGCTAGGTGCCTTCAAGAGGCATTAAATAATAATAATATTTAGCGCCGCGTCTTACTACCCGTTCGGGTTATACGCTTTAAGTACTAATTACTCTAATGGATTAGGAATTGGAAAACCATTTAGGAAAAACCACCCCCAGTTCACCCAACCGAGATTCGAACCTCGATCTCCCCGTCCTCAGCAGTCGAGCTTCATCACGACTAGCATGTTAGCCAACTACGCCACCGAGGCGGGTCAAGAGGCATTAAAAAATAAAGCTAATTTTAAACGTGGTTTCATTATATAAAATAAACAAATATCCATCTCTAGTCAATAGGCTTGTTTCAACAATGCTATATTCAGGTAGCGACCGAAACCCCTATTCTCTTAATCTATACTAATATTATAAAGAGGAAAGCTTTGTGTTTTTGTTTGTAATTGATAAACTAAAAAACTACTGGTCCGATTTTAAAAATTCTTTCACCAATATAAAGCTGCATTATTTTTGAGTAACATAGGCTATATTTTATTTTAAATATTTTTTTAAATTACATTTATTCCTTATAAAAATGTCGATAGTCACTCATATTTTATGGTAGTCTCTATGATTATTCTTCAATATGTGTGTTGAAAATAATAATGCGGGAGGGTGGGCGATGGGGAAGGGTCTAGTCTCCTCATAAGAGTTTACTCAGTCTGCACATTTCGATGACCATGGTCTCTGTATGTACATTTTAAAAGTGACTCGTTAAACACATTTGGAAGTGTGTTTTATCCACTGAACATTGATACTAGCATGCCCCAGTGTTGAGACAATCAATCTGGTTCAAGGAGTGCATTGAGATTTCCGTAAGGCAGAGGATCTGTGCTTAAGGTAGAGATATACACACATAAAAAGCAGATGTCATCAAGAAAACGACATATTTATATTCAAGTGGTAATGAGATTCCAAGAAGCATTTTTTTTTGAAAAAATAATTATTTGTGAGTTTTACAACTTTTAAATACTTGGTTATTTCATACTTCAAATATTTAAGGAGATACATTATCGAACTTGTAAATATCCACTTATTATTATTATTATTATTATTATCTTAACTGAAACTCTTAGGTTGTAAAACGTCCAAAGAAAATTTGTTACTTCGTGATATGATAAATTCTTTAGAAACCGGATTTATTATGACAGACAAAATTCGAGGCCATTTAGGGTCCAAACTCTCTTCTCTCTTATACTTTATTGTGATACCCTTTTTGTTTTTAATACTTTCAATAGCAAAATTTATTGCAAATTTGCCCTTGATCGTGTAAAGGTTCATATCCATTCTCGGGCTTCTTCTAATCCAACATATTTTTTTCCCAATAGCTCTTATAAGTTAAGCCCTCAAGGTCGTTATGTCCATAGCTTCGTTTCAAGATTTTTCTAATTCGAATTTTATCATAAAAGGAAAGCTAAATTCAAAGTTATTTAAAGAAATCCCATATCAATAATTTATTACTTAAAGGTTCTGCATATAATATTTAAATTTAAAATATTCCGATTTATTTTATCATATTTTTACTGCTTTTAACCACTATTTATTTGTTATCATTGATATTTGTTATTATTAAAATTAATTATTAATTACTATTTTTTTTTGTAATTATTCATGATTATATAACATTATTTAACCATTTTTGTTTATTTTATTTTCTCGTGTAAATATATGTATTTATAAGGTACTTGTGTACTTTCAGTGCTGGCCTGTTATAGGTCTTACAACTGTTGGCCAGCACTATAATAAAGGAAATTGAAATTATTATTATTATTATTATTATTATTATTATTATTAGAACCACGTCTTACTACCCGTTTGGGTTATACACACCTACGCTAATGTGTAATGGTAGGGTGATTGTGAGATGAAATGGAGAACCTACTGTTTAACGTGGGATCCGAACCATGGTGAAGACCTGGCATTCCACACATTCACAAGTTGTGATTAATACACGTCTTGTCAGAGGCGAAGGAAGGGTTTGGCAATCAGATAAATCTGTGCCGGGGCAGAGGATTGAACCCTGGACCCCCAGCACAGAAGTCCTACCCCTTACCCCTGTACTGGTGGGTCACCCTTTTGGCTTGTTAAAATTAACATATAGGTAATTTTAACTGATAAACAGTGTGTACCCTTTTTTAATGCTAAGCAAATCCTGTATACAAATTTTAATCAAAATCTTGGCAGAGAGTATTAAGATGTTCAAATTTTCCTCTTTTTCACCTTTATTTGAACTACCAACTAATTTTAGGGTTGTATAATTAGTTGTCCAAATACAGTTTTGGTGTCCTTGTGAAATATCTAGATATCAAATTTATTCTGATCGCTAAAATTGTTTCTGGTTTTTTTCTCAATAATAGATAAAAGGCATTGGAATAAAAGTACTTCTCCGGGTTTAAAGGGTCTTGAAATGTAGACATCCATCAAGATCTCGAATACGATACGTTCTTACCATCATAATTTATCTCTCCAAGAAGTTGCGAGAAAGTAAACTAGAACTAGAACACGCTGAGAGGTGGTCTGTTTTTTTTTTATCAATATGATCTTACCACTCTAGTGTAGACCCACTTGAGAAAAGCTAAACTTCCTCTCCGTGTATCTTATATTTAATCACTAACAGCCCAGGCATTGAGCGGGTTAATTTAATTAACTATTCTCCACGCTTCTATTATATCCGAATAATTACTCACTTAATGGCATTAGGAACTCGAATTTACACTGACACGTTTACAAAAGTTTGTCACTTATCTTTATTCAGAGCTAGTTATATCTCGTCCACCTCACCACACCAAATCTTTTTTTGAGATAGTCATATCCAGTCCAAATCATTACACTCTATCCCTATCTTAAGCTAGTTCTAGTAGGTATACCAGATTAAACTCAATATATTTCTTGAACTAGCTCTATCCACTATCCACTTTGACTAACTACACCCTATTCCTATTTTGAGTTAGTTATATCCATCCCACCTCTTTACATAAACCCTATCTCTATCTTGAGCTAGTTATATCCAGTCCACCTCTTTACATAAACCCTATCTCTACCTTGAGCTAGTTATATCCAGTCCACCTCTTTAAATAAACCCTATCTCTATCTTGAGTTAGTTATATCCAGTCCATCTCATTACATCCTATTCCTATTTTGAACGAGTTCTATCCAGTTCACCTTATTACACTCTATCCCTATCTTTATCTATTTCTATCCGGTATATCTCATTACACCTTATCAACTATTTCCATATATATATTAAAATGTTTTCCTCCCATCTGCGTCAAGATATTACCAATGATCCATTCCCTCGTCGTTTGCCAGTGAAATTATTGATAGCGGCTATAGAGATTGTTCCGTTCGCGCTGCACGTCCGGTCCATCGAAATATACGAGACTTGGTTACCTTAACAATGTCGTGTGATAAATACAGGGTATTTAACTCACTATTATGTGACCACCTTCACTTCTCAGTAGCCTCATACCCTTATGGACGAAATTCCTTCCTAAGCAGCTTGTTTTCGAACATTCTAAATTGTATTTCTACATGTTAGGTAAGATACCACGTTACACACTCATAGATAAGAATCGGCTGTTTTGTATATTCTATATTTTACATTCCTCTACTTCAGGCGAGATGTAATTATTTCTCCGAACGATTAATATCATGCATTTTCCTACTGTATTATTTCCTTATTTCCAATCTACTATCGATGGTGCTCGTTAAAATAGTCCCTGAATGTCTAGAGTCACTAAACATGTCAAATAATAATTTTGTATTAACCATTAAATTGTCGATCCCCATCTGTGTTCTTTAATTGATCCTATATTAGTCTTCTCGGCGTTCAATTCTAAGCCTATTCGATAATTAGCATTAATAGAGTAGATTTGAAGAAGAATTAAGTTATCATCCCTTCAACTACCAGACACTATTAGACTGTAACATTCTGATTATACCATTCTTTTTTAAAACACCATAATATATATAGCTTTATTCTTTCATAACATTTTCCATAAAATTTTTCTCTATTTATATTGTTATTTAATTGTCTATGATGATACCTATATTATTATTATTATTATTATTATTATTATTAACACCGCGTCTTACTACCCGTTCGGGTTATACGCACTTACGCTAATGTGAAATGGTAGGGTGATGAGATGAAATGGAGGACCTACAGTTTAACGTGGGATCCAAACCACGGTGGAGGCCTGGCATTCCCCACATTCATAAGATGTGTTGTCAGAGGTGAAGGAAGGGTTTGGTAATTAGATAGATCTGTGCCAGGATCGAGGATTGAACCCCGGACCCCAACACAGAAGTCCGACACCTTACGCCAAGACTGCCAGGTCACCATGAAACCTATAAAAAGCCATCACAGAAAAATATTATATGACTTGATGTATGTAAAAGTGAAAGTAAATTTAGAGCTCATCATTAATAAATTAATGCCTTTCCTTCTAAAATTAGACTGTAACATAAAGATTTGTTCTTCAGTCGCTTATTAGTAGCTTGCATCAGTTTGTTAATATCTGAAAGTTTTTTTTAGCGAATTTAATGTGCACATTAATTAAAAAAAACTAAACCTGTACAAAACACATGACTTCTTAATAATTTTAGTTATAAACATCTAGTCCCTCTTCATTTGGAAAATGTAGGTCCACAATTTGACAAATGATGCGTCTTTGGACCAATCCAGGACTCGAAACATTCACACTTATCTCGGTAGGAGTACTTAACTAGTTAATATGTATTTTGATACATATCTTAAACATTAATATTTTTTTAAATATAATAAAAATAGTATGATTAGTAAACAATATACTAAGGTTTATAATTTTTTTAAATTAGATTCATTACGGTTGGCAAGCATTCAAAGGTGTCGGTCTCACACAAATGCGGACACATTTTCTATGAATTCTATCTCCGTAATAACCACACCTCTGGTGAAAATATGAACATATTTTTGACAGGTGGTAACCCTGAATACAAACATTATAGTCGTTAAACTCTGCATTTTATATTAAGAAATGTTCAAATCATAAATTTTATTTAAAAAATTTTCAATCTTAACCGACCCAGTACTCTTATGCTTATTTAATTTTAGGTATTTATGTTAAAATATTAAAATATGTAATGCTTTTTGTAATCCTATCACACTAATTATTTTTTTCGCTACGTTTCCCTAACTATTCTGTTTGAATGCAAATGAAATAATTACACTAGTGTGATATGTATGAGAAAAAATTGAATGGAATTTATAAAGTAAGTGCACCTGCATTTGAATGTAGTGAGAGTGTAAAACCATTTAGGAAAGTCACCCTCGGTACACCCGACAGGGAATTGAAGATTAAAATCCCCACCATCTAAAATACAGATTAAGGTAAGCCATACTTGGATTAATAGTTTTTGTTTTCTTATAGAAATATCAATTAAAATAGTTTCTTTAGTATCAGATATTTATTTTAATTATTTTTAATATTTTCATATTTAAATCCATATATATATATGAAAACTAACCTTAAAATAGTTTTCATGGAAAAAAAAGAGTGCATATTGTTTCTGATGTTAAAACCCACATAGACAAAAGATTTATACAAACATGTTATTGGCGATATCGAGACTAAACGACTTTATATATTTTTTATCTTCATTAAAAAATTTTAAATTTTATGGCTGGATAAATAATTTTTTTTAAATATATTGGAGGAAACTTGTGAAAAATATAAATATAAAGTACTAGCCCAATCAGTTAAACTGTTTCGTCTATAGGCAGAATTATAGACTCATAGGCAGACAGCATCGGGAAAAACACAATATATATATGTATGAACAAACTAATTAGCATTTATACAACCTTATCGTCGGTATTGTGTAGAAATATTTTACTTATTTATGAAGAGTAAGGTAGATCATACATGCGAAAAGGTATTTCTCATTATTTTATTATTTGCAACCAGGTAATAACCTGTTATAAAGTCTGGCTTCCATCCGAAATACCATAAACTTTCTAGACCACCCAAACTTTAGTAACTAGATTATGGTAAAATGTTGGCTTAGAACATATGAGAAGGTAAAAAAAAAAAGGGGTAGGAAAAAATAAAAAGGAAACCTTCACACAATAATTTGCAAAAGTCGTTTAAACAATCTTAAAGTAAGGTTTGTTAACAGATTTAAGAACAGGGAGGGGTAGTCTTAGCTTCCTGTCTGTTCTTTGCACTTGCTCTTAATTTTAAGTCACGGCTCGTGAGATTTTCAAACCTTTGAAACTTTCCTACTACCCCGGCTTAACTTGCACGTAAAAGTTTTGTATTACCGGAAGGCCTCTTCTTCTCGTGGCACAACATAATATATAGACTATGGAGGGGGGAGAGGGTTGGAGGCTGAAGAGGGGAATTTATCGATACTGTGTATGAAATGTTTCTTAAAACATATCCCTTGAATGTTATTTGATATAATTACTCTTTTTTTTATTGTGATTTGAAAATTAAAATGTTTTGATATAGTTTTATTTTTTTCTCAAGCCCTTGGCGAGAGAAATATTGTGAACGATAAATAAATTCAATTTTGGAGATTTTGATAAATGTTAAAAGTTTCATGACTCTAAGAAACATAAAATGTTGTTTCCAACTGTTTGTATCTCGACCAAATGCTGAAACACTTTTAACGATCGGGACGAATTCTGTCATCAGTGGGTGACCAAAAGCCGTTGGGGCACCTAGGCCCAAATTTTTATTCGCCCCCCCCCCTTTTTTCCCAACAAAAAAACACCCACCAATAACTAATAACTAGGTATTCACACTGGTATATTATAATAGACATGGATATGACTAGCAATTTAGTTTTTGAAGAAAGATTTTTTTTTCTATTTGGATAGAGTTTTTTAATATTAACTGAAATAAAAATAAATTATTTGTTACTTTAAGATTTGAAGAACATGACGTTTTCCTTTGAAACCTAGTTTAGGAATGAGAAAAGATAATGGTTATTTTAAAATATATTTTTATTCAAACTCAAACAAAAGATAATACATTCATGGTATATTATGATCATTAAATAAACCAAGATAAATCTTTTTTATGTAGGAAAAACTATTGACGTTGAAATTTGAAGTTGATTCTCTAAAAACATGTTTTAAAATTATTATAGGATATTTTTATTCAAACTCAAACAAAAGACAATACATTATTATAATCATATTAATATTATAATACCAATATATTTTTAAATTTGTTCATTTGTTGCGATAAAAAAAAATTAACAATTAAATTACAAACCAGCTTTTATGGATGAGAATTCCTTAATAATGTCATCGAAATAGATATCACGCAGCATTTCAGAATTTGCTTAAAAACTGGTAAAGCTAGACAATCTTGAATCTTCAGCTGACTTAAGTGTCATGACGGAAATATGCGCGCGCAACGCCCGCCAAGTGTTGTAGTCTAGTCTTGACTGTTCTTGCGGATGGACTCACAAACTTGATTATTTAATTACTATTAATACATTTTGACCCTCATAAATACTTAGTTTATCGTGTAATTTTTGTTACTCACAAAAAAATTCGTATATATTATCAATAAAATAAATTATACAGCTAAAAATTTTAATAACTTAGACCTAAATATAATTATAATACTTTTTTTAAATATATTCCTTGGGCCTACGGCACTTAAGATCCTATGGTACTTTAGGCCCGGGCCTAATGGGTAATTCACCACTTACTGTAATCTTAGGATTTTAAAGGCTTCCTTCAAATACTTTTTTTGAAACTAGATATCTAACCCTAGACTTAAGGTAGTTTATTTAAATGCGAATAGAGTAAAATTTGACTTTCTCAAAACTCGCTCCGACTAATTTGATTAAATTTGATATTCATACTAGGTTTAAAATTATAAACAAAAAGGCTGTTTTAATTTTCCTATGTAAATGATTTTGAACATATTTATATAAGTAGAAATTTTAAATTTTTTCAATCATATCTCCGCAACAATTGTTGATATTAAATAGCTTGTAAAGTAACGATGTATTTCCATTATATTTTTTTAATTGTTTGATATATATATATATATATATATATATGTGTGTGTAAACCAATTTTTTCCTAATCCAAACAAAAATGTACAATTATATTTTGAAGCACTTTATAATGGAAATTTCTTTAGTGAACAAGATATTATTTTTTTTTAAATTTTTCCTTATTATTTTAGACTATGTTATTGCATTTCAGTGCTTTGGTAGTTAAAAAACTTAGCTTAAATCTAAATATGATGTATCTGCCTTAAATTATCAGCCTAGATTATTATCCACACCCTAAGGGTGGCAAGCAAAGAAGCCCACTAACTTACAAGGTGAGCTGGGGGTAATTTTAACAACTTGTTTACCGACTAATTATCTCTCTTATCCTAAGGTAGTAGAAAGTTCATGACCACAATAATTTAAGCTCGCACTCAACTTTACCGGAAACACTTCCATCCAATACTAACAATCACACCTGAACTATTTCAAATATGTTTTAATAACATTATTAATATAATTGATGGCATGTCTAACAAGGGTGATTTATATTCAGGTTTTACAACTAAAATCTTGTGTAAGCAATTTTTATAACCCAAACGTGCAGCATTAAATTCACCCCTTCCCCAATTTGAGGGCAATGAATGTCATTGAAATATTTGGAGATACATAAGAAGAAACTCTTGGTTATGCTAATTTCTAAATTTTTCTGTTTTTTCCAAGTACTGTTAGACAAAACAGGTGGATATTTAGGAGGAACATAAACTATATAGAATTTTAATATAATTTAAAATATTTGTTTCTACAAGTTTTTATATAATTTCTTACACATACACCAAAAATTCTCATCAAATTGCTATAATAAAAAACGGTTTTTCATTATTATTTAAAATATGTTGATTTTCCTCTCTTCAACCAATTAAAGTATATTAATTAAATATACATTTTGCTGCAGTTCGTAAGTGATTACAAGTTAAAAACATCAAACGGATATGATTTGATTTACACCAGATATAGTCCTATATTTTTATATAAATATTTACATTGCATCACAGTGAAATTCAAACAAATCTAATGAATAATGTACACACATTTATCTAATTATGTAAATAAGTGTTTCAAATATTCAAATATATTTCAAAAATTTAAGATCACCAATTATAATAATTATATAGTATGAGAGTAAAATTTTATCGTTGACAATCATTTGACTATAAATTATACCTAACTTATTTTTAAAATAATCAATATTACTTACTTTATTGCACTATGAATTCAAAAGTTCATTGCTTCACTTAAAAATACGCCACTCATCCATATCTTGAGCTAGTTCTATCAGTCCACCTAATTACATTCCTATCAAGTACTAATTCTATCCAGTCCAACTAAATACACCATATCGATCTTTAGCTAGTTATATTCTGTCCATATCATTGTACCCTATCCATATCTCTAGCTAATTATATAATATCCACCTCACCACAACTTATCCATATCTTTGACTAGTTCTATCCTGTCCACCTCAATACAACCTATCCTTACATTGAGCTAGTTTTATCCAGTCCTCCTTTTTGCACCCTATCCAATATTTAGTTCTATCAAGTCCAACTCAATAAAAAATATTCCTATTTTAAGCTAGTTCTAACCAGTCCCCTTCAATGCACCCTATCCATATCTTTAGCTAATTCTATCCTGCGCACCTTAGTACAACCTATTCTTATTTTAAACTAGTTATATCCAGTTCACCTCATTAAACCCTATATCAAGCTAGTTATACCATGTTCATCTCATTACACCCTATCCTTATCTTGAGCCATTTCTATCCAGTTCAATTCATTGCACCATATTTATTTCAGGTCCATTATAATTATAGCTTCCCTACTGGGTCTTAAATCTTCCCAACGGGGTCCTCCCTATGGGTTTGCTAGTGAATTTTCGGAATGTTGTTCTAGATTCTTCCATTCACTCTGTATGTCCTGCCCAAAGTAGTCTACGAGACTTGATTATTCTAATAATGTCTTGTGATAAGTACATATTATGTAACTAATCATTATGTAATCTTCACCACTCATAAGTAGCATCATCCCTCTTTTGGACCAGATATATTACTAAGTACCTTTATATCGTACACACTTATTTTCTTTTTGTACCCGCCTCGGTGGCGTGGTTGGCTAACGTGCTTGTCCTGTTGAAGCTCGACTGCTGAGTACGGGGAGATCGAGGTTCGAATCTCGGTCGGGTGAACTGTTTTTTTTTCTCCCCTAAATGGTTTTCCACTCTCCCTACACGCAAATGCGGGTTCACTTCCTATAATTCGACCTTAGCAATTCCTAATAAATTAGCGTAATTAGTACTTAAAGCGTATAACCCGAACGGGTAGTAAGACGCGGTAATAAATATTATTATTTCTTTTCGTGATGTAATTTAATTTCACACTCACAGAGAAGAAACAGTAAGATTATTATTTTGTGAGTTTAACATTACTTGAAATCAGGGAAATAATATAGAAAATAAAACTTGAAAATGTTTACTGATTAGAGTATAATATTTTTTATAAAATCCTGGATAATTGGGTGGCAGATATGGACTTTATGGAGAAGGATAGGGAATATCAATTAAGAGCAGTTTTTTTTTGTAGTTCTGGTACGAACACTTTGTTTGGTCTTAATAAATACATTATTTCTCCAGTAGAAATGTATAATTTAATTTTCTTCACTATGTTTGTTTAATATCTGTCATTAGCATATTGAAATTTGATGCTAAAATGTTTATATAAAGAGAAAATATGATTAAAATACACGATACCCAGGATCTATATTCAAGAACAGCTGTTGATATCACAATGTGAAAAAAAAATCTACTTGAAAATGGTTTTAATTTTCTGGAACAAAATGTTTTATAAGAAAAAAGTACATATATTGTATTTTTACTCTAGTTCTTTACATTCCCCCAACTTAAGACTCTTTACCAAATAGGCTTACGAATCTTAAAAAAGTCCATGCCATAAGATATGTTACACGAAATAGCCAGTTTCTGCCGATATATTCCAATTTTCTTACTAAGAATAATCTGAAAGATTTTTTTTAAATCCAGAATCTCTCTATTATCGTAGGATTCTAATAGGAGCAGAGGCATTAAAGAAAGATCTACGTAAGAAAATAGAGCTATAGAATAACCTGGAAGATTGTGACCTATGTTGCAAGTAGAGTATCACAAATATTCTTAGGAAATACTATAATTTCTTAGTAGTTTTTAATAGAATATTTTTATATTTTGTGACCCGCCTCGGTGGCGTAGTTGGCTAACGCGCTTGTCGTGTTGAGCTAGACCACTGAGGAAGGGGAGATCAAGGTTTTAATCTCGGTCGGGTGAACTGGGGGTGGTTTTTCCTAAAATTGGTTTTCCACTCTCCTTCCACAAAAATGCGGGTTCACTTACTCTAATTCACCCTTCCCAATTCCTAATCCATTAGCGTAATTAGTACTTTAAGCGTATAACCCGAACGGGTAGTAAGACGCAGTGCTAAATATTATTATTCAATAGAATATTTTTATATTTTGTAAAATTATTTAAAAAATTTAATAGGATTTGTCGTTAATAAGAAATAAAAATAATTATTGCGATAAATGTTTCAGACGTATAGGCAGCAACCTTTCAAAGACCCCTTTAGCTAAGTACTTAGAATCCACAAAACTGATAAAAAATATATTATAATCCACCTATTCATCTCAACAACGTTTATTAATTCCTATATTTACTACAGTTCAGGATAAATATGTTTTTCTCTCAAATGTATACATTAATTAAATAGAGACTAGTTTATGTAATTAAAAATATACACTATAATTTATTAGTATCTTTTAATTTTAGTCCTGGTCAGTTAAGTGAAATCGTTGATTTTTTTACAAAACCCTTTCTCTGTTCAACATTTATTCATAGGTGAATGCATCTCTTCTCAGTTCACAGGCAATCTTCTTGTAGATCCCTTCGATAACTTTCCAGGGTGACCTGGTGGACTAGGGGTAAGGTGTCAGACTTCTGTGCTGTCGGCCGGGGTTCAATCCTCGGTCCCGGCATAAATTTATCTGATTACCAAACCCTTCTCTTCACCTCTGACAAGACATCTTGTGAATGTGGGGAATGCCAGGCCTCCACCATGGTTCGGATCCCACGTTAAACTGTAGGTCCTCTATTTCATCTCAAAATCACCCTAACATTACACATTAGCGTAAGTGCGTATAATCCGAACGGGTAGTAAGAAACGGTGCTAATAATAATGATAACTTTCCAATCCATTATTTGCATTATGATACCTGTTTAATGGTACAGGTAATCATCCCGTTTCCAATTAATACCCCCACCCTTTAACTGGCCCAGATCATTCCTTGTGTAAGTCGCAATAGGTCGCTGGCTCAAGCTGCGAGCACCTTGCGCTCAAAGTAGAATACCTCTTTCTCTGTAGGTGACCTGGCGGTCTAGGGGTAAGGTGTCAGACTTCTATGCTGGCGACCGGGGTTCAATCCCCGGTCCCGGCAGAGATTTATCTGATTACCAAACCCTACCTTCACCTCTGACAAGACATCTTGTGAATGTGAGGAATACCAGGCCTCCGCCGTGGTTCGGATTCCACGTTAAACTGTAGGTCCTTCATTTCATCTCACAATCACTCTACCATTACATATTAGCGTAAGTGCGTACAATCCGAACGGGTAGTAAGACGCGGTGCTAATAATAATAATAATCATCATCATCTTTCTCTCTATCCCTCACCAATTCTCATGATCCATGACATGCATATTCATGGAGAATGGTGGATACTAGCTTCCCCTATTAACCCGTTTCAAACCCTCCCTTTCCCATGCTCCATCTGTCATACAGGTCTACTTGGCCAGGCTGCGGTGTCCTCTTCGTTAGTGGGCTAGCTGGAGCTATATGGTGGTTGTCCAGCGTTAGTCACAGATGGCCTTACACTGTTGCAGTGAGCTTGATTTACGGTATACCACATTTATTTTATTTTTATTTATTTTAGCTGGGAAAGTGATATCCTCAATAACATGATCTATAAAATTAGTCATAGATTGCTTGTGTTCAAGTAAATTATTATTATTATTATTATTATTATTTCAATGCAAAATTTTAGTTAGATCGGTGTGTATATCAAAATATATGTATACAAATAATTTATGTAAAAATATGTATTGCATGTTAATATAACCACATTTATACACATACATAAATAAATGTAACGGAATTTCGCACGACTTTCTCGCTCTATAGTTTTAAAATGGAAATATTCACTCAAAATTCGTAATATATGTGAAACGAAATAATATACAATAGCAAATCTAATCATAAAATACAGAAATCATGTCCTCAATTATATGTTTGGACCAATAAATAAAGATAAATTTTGGGTCCACCAGGGTACAGCCTTCGTATTAAAATTTCAACTTCTAGTTAAAATTTTCTACAATTTATTAGGTGTTGCCAATTTTCATGCCATCTCATTGTTATTAAATTCCTCATTTATAAATTTTGACCAATAAAAAATGTAAATATAGACTATTTAGTCAAAAAATGGAATAGATCATTGTTGTACAAACATTTCTCCTAAGAGGTTTAAGGAAAAACAACATACATTTATAGATTTGTTTATATTTAATTACCCTATGGCATTGGACAATTATGGCTTTAAAAATTAAGTAGTATCTTTTTACAACTAAAGCTCACAAAATTGTATTGATATCTTGCCAATACCTCAGAAACTGTTGGATTTATAAAAATATATTTCATTACACTTTAATTTATTTTATGTCAGGCCTTCACCGTGGTTCGGATTCCACGTTAAACTGTAGGTCCTCCATTTCATCTCACAATTATCCTACCATTACACATTAGCGTTAGTGCGTGCAACCCGAACGGGTAGTAGGATGCGGTGCTAATAATAATAATAATAATTTATTTTTAATAGTACTACAATTTTAAAATGACAAGTTACTTATTATCTCAAATAGTTGCGGAGATACGGAAGTTTCTGCTTCTGTAAAGTACCCTAAAATTCATTTTCATGGTAAAATGAAAATAGACAATTTATTTATAAACTTATGTTACACCTAGATAGGTGTTTTAATCATCGTTAGTAGATTTTGAGACAATCGATTTTTTCTCTCCTCGCTCTTTCTTAAACTACTCTTAATTTTAAGTTTAAACAGACACACAGACATACGTAATTGCAAAGACCACTTTTTAGGATTCAGGGGGTCTTGAGACGTCGACATCCAACAATATTTCACGATAGGTTTTGTTTTACGGTGGCAATACTTTTACCTTTTGTGTTCAAAAATTTTATATATATATATGATTCAAAGGAAGTCTAGTTTTACGCATTAGAAGCTTATAATAAACTAAAAGTTTCAGCATAGAACGTTCAATAAAATCATAATTTGAGCTGATGGGAACACAGTTTATGTAACTAAGCTCTATTAGTCTAATTTTCCCTTGACGAGTATGCTTGGATTTGAATCTCGGCAGTGTATACCGTGTTTGGTTTTCCTAAAGTTTTCTCCACTCTCCCTCTACGCAAATGAAGGCTTTGTTTTTCTACAATATTTTTTTGCATTGCTCATGCCATTAGTATTGCTTTTTAATTGAGAAAGTGTGAAAAAATCAAATAAACGATAAAGTCTTAGATCTTAATTTAACTTTAAAATAACAAAATATAAGCTTTAATCTCCTTAATTTAAAAATAATTTATCTTTACGGTAATAGAACTTTTTAATCTTAAATATAAATATAAATGTAATACTAGCGTATATAAACCTTAGCAAAGTTTATCACTGAAATAATGATCACCTTAATAATTCATCTCTAAGAATAGTATAATTATATTTCCCCTCGGTTCGGTGGCCGCGTGATATAATAAACTGCTCGTGATTAGGGCCTTAGGTTTGAATCTTTTTCGGAAGTTCTAAGGGTGTTTTTCCTAAATGAGTTTACACTCTTTATTCAAGCAAATGCGGGTACACTGCATATAAACAGCCTTCCTTATCCCTAAAACTCCTTTCGTGGTTTAGTATATATACGTATAACTCGAGTAAGTAGCAAGAGACGGTGCTAAAAAAAAGATTTTATCAGAGCGCCGTTTTTTCTAAGTTCAAATACATAAGTGTCAGGTGTATAATATTCCAAATTATTATGACGTTTATCTAGATAAAAATTAATGGGTTATGATGGGCGTGAATCTAGTTTGGCTACTAAATTAAGAAACAAAAGATTTTAGAGAATCTAAGACTTAATATGAGTTAACATTTTGACAATGACGTCTAAGAATGTGATCTACTATACACGGCTATACTACCTGACTCTTTACCTAAAAGGGCACAGTTAGATTCCTAACACGTTGATTATTGTATGTTTATTCTTGCTTCGCTTGGTTACATTCCATAATCTTCTCCTCTAAAGTAACATAATATAGACATCATTAAGCCATTTAGTAAATATTATTTACTAAATGACTTAATTAGCTCTAAAGCTCATTGCCGCATATTCTAAAGAAGTCCACGTATCTCTGTCTTAATCTAGCTCTGATCTAGGCCAAAACATTACACAATATCCTTATCTTAAGATAGCTCCAATCCTGTCCACCTCACTATATCCTATCCCTTTCACGAACTAGCTCTATCCAGTCCAACTCACAACAGCCCTTCCCTATCTTAAGCTAGTTCTATCCAGTTCACCCCATTACATCATATGTATACGTACCTTGAGCTAGTCACATCTGGTCCCCCTCACTACACCTTATCCCTATATTGAGCTAGCTATACCCAGTCCACCTCATTACAACATATTCCTATCTTGAGATAGCTCTATCCAGTCCACCTCATTACACTCAATTAATGTCTTAAGATAGTTCTAATCCAATCCTCCTCATTACACCTTATCCCTATCTTGAGCTATATCTATCTAGTCTACCTCTATACGCCCTATCTCTATCTTGAGCTAGCTCTAATCCAGTCCACTTCCAGCCTTGAGCTAGTTACATCCTGACCTTCTCATCGCTAAATAGCACTATAAATATACTTATATTTTTATAATTAATTACCTCTAACAAAAATAGTTTCTTCTAAAACAAGCTTAATTTTTTTAACAAGTTAAAAAATGTTTACTCAATAATATTTCTATTCACATAATGCTGTAATGTTTTAGTATTAAAAAAAACAAATTATTATATTCCTTTAATTGACAAATATTAAAAAGCTACTTAACAAATAATAAGTTTGCGAGTTCGAAAGAGCATAGTCCTATAAAGATGATTAGCCTTTAGGTGATTTTTGAAATTTGTTATTGACTAGTAGTCGGTGATAAAATATTTTCAATTGTGTCGTACCATTTATTTTACCTTTGCCTTGCCTATTCTACCATTCAAGTATGAGGTTGACATCTTATTAGAGTTTTAAGGACGTTGCTTAACAATACAATTCACGTTCTAATATAGGTTGTGGTTATAGGTGAATGGTAAGTGAATTAATTATTTATCTACCTTTCTAGAGATATCCAAGCTCTTTACATTTTATTTGTACTCTCTGTATGGGTATACTCTTTTTAGGTGGAAGAAACCTCTCTTCTACCTGATTTACTTTCTCTCTTTCTTTATTGTCATCTCTCTTATCTGATATCCTTTCTCTCGCCTGCAAAAAACCCGTTAAAGCTGAGAATATATTACCACTTCGTGTAATATGGATGTACAAATTACCGTTCCCTTTTTCATAAAAAAAAGGGTAAGGGTGAAGAATTCACCTTTTTTTTTTTTAGATATGGAAATGTAATGAAGATGTATAATATAGTAAATCATTCCCTTGAAAGTTTTTTTTTAATTCCTTCTCATTTCACTTCTGTTATCTATCTATTTAAAGATAACCTTTTTTATTTAAAAAAAAGTTTTTAGTAATTACAATTTTAACATCACATCATTTTTAACTTTACTACTTAAAGTTTTGTGTCATGATTGTTTTTCTTAATCGTGTTATTTCTTGAAATAAAAAAGTAATACCAGTTCAAATTAAGCCCTAAGCTATCTAAAATATGTATAAGCAAGGATAAAAGCTATTTCCTCTTTACTATAGCCTGTAGAACTCAAAAAATGTCAGGTCTAATAATCAGTACATTTTAGCCATTTTAGAATACAAATTGATAATATTTAGCTGCAGAGTGAAAAGTATCCCAAAATGGTAATATAATGGATGAGAAAAATTATTTTCAAATACATATTTAAAATACTTTATTTTTTTAACTATAAAAAACTAGGTTAAAAAATTAGGAAAAAAAAATCACACCTAGCCATTGGAATAAAACTCGCACCAATCCTGTACCACTGAGCTAACCATATCTTATCACATGCTCTGTCATTAATCGCCCTTAGTTTAAGTTAGTGTGTGTGAGTAATAACAAGCGTATCTGCTTCGGTGGTCACATGGTATAATGCGCTACTCTCGCTATGGACTAGATTGCACAAGATTGGGATATTGGGGTTCAATCCCGGGATGGTGCCCTGAGGTTGGTCTTTCCTGATTGGTTTTACACTCTCGTCCCGAGCAAATGTGGGTGCACTTACTCTTAACTTAAACCTTCCTAGGTGACCTGGCGGTCTAGGGGTAGTGTGTCATACTTCTATGCTGGCGGCCTGGGTTCAATCCCAGGTCCCGGCAAATATTTATATGATTACCAAACCCTTCCTTCACCTCTGACAAGACATCTTGTGAATGTGGGGAATGCCGGGCCTCCACCGTGGTTCGGATCCCACGTTAAATTGTAGGTTTCTCATTTCATCTAACAATCACCCTACCATTACACATTAGCGTAAGTGCGTATAACCCGAACGGTTAGTTAGACGCGGTGCTAATAATAATAATAATAATAATAATAATAATAGTAATAATAATAATAATTGTTTATGTGTATTTTACTTATTAAATAGGTTAAACATATCTTATAACAAATGATATTTTTAAATCCATTATAATTTATCACAAACACATATTATTTAAAGACTAACCATGCATGGGGGGAAATAGATGGAGTCATATTTAGTTTCAATTTGAGTTGGTGTTTCTATTTTTTAGAATATCATGATAACTTTCCAAAACACTTATATTATAGTTATAGAATGTCTGTCATATTTAAAATAGTTTAATAAAAGTTTTCTCCCTAATATTATTGGGTGTAATATCTAATAGTGTCTGTCTTGTAAAATGTTGAGTTAAAATTACCTTACCTCTAAATTTCACTGTACCATTCATATACCACCGTCATTCATCATCGAACTGTCACACTGCACTTGGATGCCATTGATTTGGATTTAGGAGATAACATCTATTTGGGATGCATTGGGATGCATGAGGTTCTATAAGGCACAAAAGGATACGTGTCCTAATAAGAGCAGGCCCAAACACAGCTACAGCTCCCAGCTCACGCGAGGTATTATGAGAGTAAAAGGGAAAATAAAATACTTACGATATGTCAGAAATGTGTGCGGTGCATTCGTATTTGAATGATTATTCGACATTTTTCGCGGTTACGATGGTGTACAAAGCGACAAAGTTTCTTGATAATAACCATATTATGTCCCTATTACGACAGAATTAAGATTTACTCATAGTGTTTATCTGTGGAGCCATTATAAAATTGTCAAAAAAACTGCCTTTTCTATGCAGTATTTTTCAAAATATAATTTGAATCAAATAGCCAAAGCTATTATTTATGCTTTTTAGTGAATATTACTCTATCAAGATAACATATTCTGAAAATTGAAAAATGACACTTGGACACGGGGCTCGAACCCGGTACCTTTGGATTAGCACGCCAATGCGTTTACCACTGAGCAATCCCCGATTTTCCAGTTTTCAGAATACAGAATATTATATCTAGATGGAGTAATCCTCACTAAAAAGCATAAATAATAGCTCTGGCTGTTTGACTCTAAAATATACAATCCCGTAAAATTATAATAATTGTACAAATGGCTGCAATAAACCAACTACCGAGAAGAAGGTGGCTGCGTTATCTGATAGCTCGTGATCTTAATAAAAAAAATCACACATTTGTAGCCGACGCTTTCCACACGTCCATAATAGACTCTGCCTTAAAATATGAGTGAAGAATGACCCTGGGCACGGGATGAATCCTGGATAGCTCAGTGGTAAAAGCTTTGGCGTACCTTCTATGTTTTCTTCTCTATATTCATTCATTTGTACAATTTTATACTATTAAAGGTCCTCGTAGACCCTATTCAGGTGACAGGAACCCCCCTACCCCCGTCTCCCGCCATCTATTACTCTCTGGCTAACTCACCATCAGTCCGTCAGGGCGCCACATGTTCTCTTATTTATTTGTAACTATAATGTCCAGTAGCGATCAGTGATCAAGAGACCCTCTGGGGTTGGTGTTCCTTATTTGTTATATTCTCTATGTTCAATGTTTGTTATGTAAATATGTTCATTGTTTGAACAAATTAAATCCAAACAAACAAACATGCATGGCGTACTAAGCTAAAGGCCCCAGGTTTGATTCCCGTGTCCAGGTGTCACTTTTCAATTTTCAGAAAATATAATTTAATATTTAAACAATGTTAAGTATTAGGAACTTATATTAACTCTTTTATTCCTTTATTGTTTGTTCAGAATTGTTCCACGTGAAATAGTATTCGTGTAAACTTACTATTTCTAGCCGAATGTGTCATAGAGTTGATGGGTATGTGATGCACGTTCTTAGTTAATTGCTATTTAATTGAAAGCACAACCCTAACTTGCTTACTAACTAGAGTTATTGGGGTTGTCATTAAAATTATATGCACGGCAAAAAGTGCAGAGGGGTGGTTCAAAATGGTGACTTGCTTAGAAAACTCTTGTCGAAGTGCGTGAAATGATATACTTTATGTGAGTAAAGACTCATTTTATTGAAGTGTTGGGGCAGTTGAGTGATGGCAAGGCTACACGTTGCAAAATGATTCCATATCTTTGAATCTGTCGAGGGAAAGGTGATGGGCAACATTTCGGGTGGAAGGATTATGACCAATCTCCTAAACAACTAAGCTCAACGTCTCAAATGTTAAACTCAAAAATGGAAGACAATTTTGTAGTGTATTGGGAGTTACTCTAGATTATCTTACGATGTAACCTAACACTTAATATTGTAGAATTGTGGTCATATCATCTGGATGCTGATCTATAAGTCCCGGGTTAGATTCCTGGCTGGTACCATGGTATTATTTTCTGGAAAGATGCATAATTCTCATGGTCACCTGGGTTTGGCTAATTAGGCTTAACTTAGGTTAAGATTATAAAGAACTTCCCCAATTTCATTTTCTTTACAATCATCTTCTCACCTTATCAGAAAATTGAAAAATCTTCAATGGAAAGGATGTACAATTAGTTTTATTCGGACGTCCTCTGGGGAGCGATACTTTAGTAATGAATTATGTTTTTCTGAAAACTGAGCTACATATCTATGTGTCCTGGACATGCCGTTTTAATAACTATCCTATGATTGTTGCAACATATCCTTTTGGATGAACTGCAATATTCAAAAGTCTTGTGTAAGATTTGGGTACGCACCCGTTGGAAAAAAAAGAAAAAAGAAAAAATAATTGTGTATACTTAGTTTCCTGCAGAACTTTACATTGATATAACACATCATTCCAAATATAATCGTGACCGGTGATGAGACATAGATCATTAACTTCTCCCTAAGAAGTAAGCGCCCAACTATGAATGAGAGAAACGACCATCCAACAAGGCGCAAATCGACAAGAGTCCAGCTTATTAAGCAAATCACCATTTTGAACTTCTCCTTCACACACATTGCCAAGCATATCTTGTTAATGGCACAACCTAGAAATGAAATCTTTCTAGTGAATAGACTGGCAACAAATGAACTTTCTATCACATCGCAGTTTTAATTAATAGGAATTGAAACCTTTTTTCTTGATCGACCCATTTAAAATGAATTTTAAGTCAATCTTAACACATTATCCTCATTTTAAAGTGTTTCTTGATGACTATGGCCAAATGACACAGGTGAATAATGAAAGTTGAGGTTAAGGTAAGGAAATGGTAGGGATAAGGGAACTCAACTTAATACGATAAAATAAACACTAAATATTTATGTATATGAGCAAATACCATACTGATACATTGTAAAAATGAATTTTATTGGATTGTGTTGTCATAAAAAGCACTTTAAATATAATTAATTGATGTAGAGGCTTTTATTTTCTAGGGTTAATATTTATTTATAATACAAGATAATTTTAACTATGCCTTTTTCTAGTTTTATAATACCCTAATCAGTAAAGTAAAGAGTAATTGATAAAATTTATTAAACATTTAAATTTTAAAACCATTTCAAAAAGAAACTTCAAAGAACTTTATATTTGTACCAACATTAAAGGTGCCCTTCCATGAGACTTGGAAGTAATATTTGGTTCTCCTTTATCGAATGTTACGGCATTGGAATACAGATGGAGGGAGTTAGCTCCGAGAATTGGTTTGTGGAAATTGAATATATATATATATATAGACGGGGGATCCCTCTATGCGGTATTTCAGTGGGGAAGGAGCTAAGAAGCTTCGTAAGAAAGCTCGGTAAAGGGGTCGGTTGTGGACTCAAGAGGAGTTTTTTTAGGAAAAAGTCATGATTTGGAAGGGGAAAGTTTTTGATAAAGACCAGGTTATTCTATCGATGAGGCTTTTTAGTCTACTTGTGCTACGAATGAGAACTTTATTTGATAGGAGGAGAAAGAATGAAGGAGAATAGAATAAAAAAAATCAATAGAATGTCCATAAAAGAAAAATTGAAATTAGTTCAAACGTTTGAAGATCAGAAACTGTAAGATTGATGGTTAGTTATAAATGCCTGTATGGGTTAATTAACTCTTAGCCTGGTTTGTGGAATGATTGGTCAGTACTGATGTACCAATGCTCTCGGGACGCCCGAATGTACTGATCATGCATCCTTTCCATGAAGGCTCTTTCCATGAAGGCTCTTTCCATGAAGACTATTTCCATGAAGGCTCTTTCCATGTTCCTATGAAAGGAGGTGATCATGAAAATGAGGGTGTGGAAACAATATATTGACTCTTGAGCTTAACGTAAACGTAGCTAACCCAAGACTTGTGACATTTGAGATAACTCCTATTTCAGGTAAATTACTCATGTTGCCAGCCAGGACTCAAACCCATACCTATAGGCTCGTAGTCTGGTGCAACGACCCACTATACAACTAGCCCAATTAAATTTGATAGTTAATAACAAAAATTTACTATATTATAAGCTCGGAATAACCTAAAATAAAGTAGATATGTGATTTTTAATAATACTTCTTGTCCCGCCTCGGTGGCGTAATGTGCTAACGCGATAGTCGTGTTGAGCTCTACTGCTGAGGACGGGGAGATCGAGGTTCAAATCTAGGTCGGGTGAACTGGGGGTGGTTTTTCATAAACGGATTTCCACTCTCCCTCCACGCAAATGCGGGTTAACTTCCTCTAATTCAACCTTCCCAATTCCTAATCCATTATAGTAATTAGTACTTAAAGCGTATAACCCAAACGAGTAGTAAGACGCGGTGCTAATAATAATAATAGTAATAATACTTCTTGACTATGTCTTAGTTAATGTCGATCTCGGTGGTTATTTTAGAGACAGGTCTTACTACCCGTTAAGTGTGTAAACTTTTGTATTAACTGAGCTAATAGTTTAGGAATTCAGAAGGTTTAACTGAGAGGAAGTTCACGCGCATTTGCATGTAAGAATAATGTAAAACCATTTAGGAAATACCCCCCCTTAGTGCATCTGACCAGGATCCACCCCTTAATCTCCCAATCCTCGTCAGTCTCGTCCAAAATTAAAATAGTGCCTTAGACCACGTGGCTACAGAAGCGTGTGACATTAAGTGATCTTGTTGTAAAAGTGCATACCTCGGAATACGATCGATGTTCATGGGTTCAAACCTAACCGTGGTTGACAAGATATTTCTTGAGCGATAAAAAAAATCCGTATCACAACTTTTTTTTCCGAGGGGAATAAAAGCCGACAGTCTCATTGTTGTATGTAAATGGACCTTGGAATATATGTGAGAATACATTCTCCGATGAATTGGTAGAACCTTTCACTCTTGCTCATAGAAATTATCTCGTGTTGACAAAACCAACAGGTTCAGAAACTTCATGTTAAATATCTTAAATAAAATAAAATAAAAATATTTCTTAATCCATCATACATTGCAGTGGCGGCCACTAGTACTAAATTTCAAACTCGTCTGGATTGACAGAGATTGGGAGGTTAGGGTTAAAATCCCTGCTTGTTGTATAAAAGATCGTATGTCACCTGGTGTTCTAGGGGTAAGGTGTCAGATTTATGTGCCGGGGGTCCAGGGTTCAATCCTGTATATTGGCACAGATTTATCCGATGACCAAACCCTTCTTTCCCTTCTGACAAGATGTTTATTAATCTCAACTTGTGAATGTGGGGAATTACAGGCCTCCACTGTGGTTCGGATCCCACATTAAACTGTAGGTCCTCCATTCTCTCTCGCAATAACCCTACCACATTATTGTAGGAGCGTATAACCCGATCGTATGGTAAGATGGGGTGCTAATAATAATAATAATATTAATAATAATTAATAATAATAGTATAAAGTATGTAATTAACTTATTAGATTTAGTCTTATTTCCCCACCCCTCTAAACAACTCGTCCACCACGAAAAAAAAAACATAGTTGTGACGTAAGTAATACTTAATATAACGCTCACCTAATTATGTAAACTAATCATCTTATTCTGTGATAAATGATCTAAGAAAACTCTCTTGCCTTTCAAAATCATAATGGATATAGTGAGTTTTAACCACATTTCAAAATTTTAAGTTCATTTTGTGAGAATTAAACCCTTAAAATCGTTGGTCTGTGATTTCAACAACAATTGTTGGATATTTAAAACTGTGTAAGATAAATGAAGTTTTGTGTATAGTTTAGATAGATAGTAAGAATGTTATTATATTTATTTGAGATATGTAAAGGGTACTTTCTAAACTGTCTTATTATATCAGCACACAGCTTATTCACTAACATAAATATAGAACGCACACAACATCCAATCTACGGCTGTTCTTAAAGAAGAAACCCATATCTCCTCATTAATAGAGGAAGTGCTGGTAATAAGGAATGGCATTTACTTTTTCAATAATATCAAAGTGTACTCTCACATTTTGTCATTGAGTTCCATATTAAACTTAAAATTAATATGTGTTTAACTAGCTTTAATGTTTAAAGCAAAATTTATTACGTTTGATGTCTTGTAGGAGGATTTAAAAGAGATGTGAAACAAACTAAGCAATATATAATATTGAGGGCAATATGTAATACTACACATTTTATATGAAAATTAATTATATTTACTAAACCTAACAGATGTTTCATAAGAGAGTCTAAGAAAACATGCAAATATGTGTAAAACAATGAAATAGTAATAGTAAAGAATCACACATAATGTATAAAATCATACATTGATATGAAATATAATAAAAAAACTAATTAATAAAAAATTAATATAATATAAATCACTTGCCAAATACTTTAAAAATGTTCAGGTAGACCTCTAAAATGTAATAGTAGTATTCCTTATTGCCCGAATCGCCAATTTGGAAAACAATATTTTTTGTTAAAATATATTAAAATTATATCAAATAATATTTTAACTCATAGTTAAGCATGAGTAAGCCTTAACCTAATGATTTGATTAGAATAATTAAGAACAGTAGTGTAAAGAAATATAGAATTATAAACACTAGCCTGAAAAAGTTTATGTGACACTCAAAACAAAAAATCGTCTCACATAACAAACAGTTGATTTGTCGAAGTGATGGTCGTCACTAGCTGTTCGAAATTATATTTTTTAATAGTGGAAATAGTTAACGAATGATTGTGACAGTTAACATATTAGAAACAATGGTATTCCGTATTGCCGTAATATTCCATAATACCTGCATCAACTATACATATTTGGGCCATGATATGAATTGAACCGCTGTCGAACACGTTACCGACCAAGCTTAGTTGTTGGACGGCAGTCACCAATCAGTGATAGTCAGTTCAAGAATTTCGTAAGCTTCCGTACCGTATATAAAATTTATTTTCGTGGTTCTAGATCTCAATTAATTTACCAACTTACTCCAGAGCCTATTGGTTTACATTACTTCATCCTTTAGTAAAAGTTGTTGTTACAAACATCTCCATATGACGTGTAAGTATATTTATCATTTTTTGGGTAATTGACATTAAATGAATGAACCTATTGATATTATTTTAGCACTGAATCATTATACCCGTTCGGTTAACCCTCCATCGGTCGCGTGTAAACTGATAAATGACTTAGTGACGTAGCTGACCACCATTTAGGCTGCTATGGGTGCGGTGCAGTCCATATCCTAGATTCTTCTTAGCACCCTTCCCTCCATTGGAAGATAAGACAAGGCCATGATGCAGTGAATAAAAAGTTCATAACAATAACAATAATCTCTTGGATGAATTGCTCCCACTCGTGTGTGTATTGATCTTCATCTCTTGGATGAATTGCGTCCACTCGTGTGTGTATTGATCTTCATCTCTTGGATGGCTTGCGCCCACTCGTGTGTCTATTGATCTTCATCTCTTGGATGAATTGCGTCCACTCGTGTGTGTATTGATCTTCATCTCTTAGATCACTTGCGTCCACTCGTGTGTGTATTGATCTTCATCTCTTAGATCACTTGCGTCCACTCGTGTGTGTATTGATCTTCATCTC
Organism: Timema shepardi; assembly: GCA_902151425.1. Classification (NCBI taxonomy): domain Eukaryota; kingdom Metazoa; phylum Arthropoda; class Insecta; order Phasmatodea; family Timematidae; genus Timema; species Timema shepardi. Next base: position 461,537 of record CABFVX010000003.1, on the reverse strand, counting down.
TTGGATGAATTGCGCCCACTCGTGTGTGTATTGATCTTCATCTCTTGGATGAATTGCGCCCACTCGTGTGTGTATTGATCTTCATCTCTTGGATCACTTGCGTCCACTCGTGTGTTTATTGATCTTTATCTATTGGATGAATTGCGCCCACTCGTGTGTGTATTGATCTTCATCTCTTGGATGAATTGCGCCCAATCGTGTTTCTATTGATCTTCATCTCTTGGATGAATTGCGCCCAATCGTGTTTCTATTGATCTTAATCTCGTGGGCCCCACCTCGGTGGCGTAGTTTGCTAACGCGCTAGTCGTGTTGAGCTCTACTGCTGAGGACGGGGAGATCAAGGTTCCAATATCGGTCGGGTGAACTGTGGGTTGTTTATCCTAAATGCTTTTCCACTCTCCCTCCATGCAAATGCAGGTTCACTTCCTCTAATTTAACCTTCCCAATTCCTAATCCATTAGTGTGATTAGTACTTAGAGCGTATAACCCGAACAGGTAGTGAGACGCGGTGCTAATTTTATTATTTTTTCATCTCGTGGATGAGTCGCACCTAAACGTAAAGTATAGAATCTCAAAATATATCATTCGTGTGTTTTTTAATACTTTGGAATTATTTATTTTTAAATGTAACGTAGCAAGATTTTGTTGAAATAAAAGATTGATGAAAACAAACATAAGAAAGTGAAAAAATAAAAGTAACAAGTATTGTTTGTGATGTTTTTCGTGTGACTTGCCCCTCATGGCGTTAGGAGTTTTCGTGTATTTACCAAAAACTTCACCCAAGAAAATTAAAAAATATTTTCCATGGTATTATACATAAGTTTCATTAGCTAAATCTAATTATAACACATACAAAGGGTCTAAACTAATAAATATCATTTTTTAGTAACATTTTATCTCATGAAGCAAATAATTCAAGGTATTCTGTCAGATGACATGTGACCGATGGTGTAAAAAAAAACAGTTGTGTCTGATGGTGGTTTAATACGCTTATATACTAATTACGCTGATGGTTTTAGGGATTAGGAAGGTTATATTTATAGGATTGTAGCTGTATTTACCTGGAGGGAAAGTGTCAACCATGTTTTTTTCTAAAAACACTCTTTGTAAATCTGTTCGATATATGAACCTTGATTTTCCCGTCATCAGCAGCCTAGTCTACTGCGAGTCTAGCGTGTTAGATCTTTGGAGCGACGGAGCAGGTAATCAACTAATTATTTCACTGAACGGCTTACAGTTAGACTGTTTTTAGATCTGAAACACCTCCTGGTCATCCGACACCCCTATCCTAGGACTCGAACATGGGACCTTCATATCAGTAGTTAAACGGGATATAAAATGAGAAGGCTTATGACGCTTTTATACAAATAAAATAATAATTTAGGAAATTACAAATTAACTATATTAGTTTCGGCGTGTTTCATAATTAAATATTAAGGGACATTTTTCAATAAAAAAAATAGTATTTAAGATTGAAATGAATATAGCTTTTATATAAAAAAACTTGAACTATTTTCTTTCTGTTCTTTTAAAGAACCATAACACTTTGTTTCTGTTCATTTAAAGCATAATAAAACTTTGTTTCTGTTAATTTAAAGAATAATAAAACTTTGTTTCTGTTCATTTAAAGAATAAAAAATTGTTTCTGTTCATTTAAAGAATTATAAACTTTGTTTGCTAAATTATTTTCTGAAAGTCAATATAACTAATTAGAATGTGTACTAATGTTTATATACACAAAACAATGTTATCTTTGCCACAAATTAATATAGCTCATATTTAAATCTTTCAACTTAGGGCCGGTCATGTGACTACCGGATGTATATTGCTATCGGCAGGTTAAAGTTAGCGACTAGATAAAGGTTATCAGTCACTTTAATGTTTTACACATATTAATAACTTAATTTATCTGCCGAATAGATATCTGTATGATAACTAAAAGTTTATGCAGAAAACGCACGATTGGTACTGTTTTTACTGGTCCGCGCATGCGTATAAAACCTGCCGCTAACTAGCGCTACAACCTCGCGAGTGGCGACAACGCTCAATATTTGTTAAATAATGGCGGCTAAACGAGTGCGAGGAAACAGATGGTGCCACGTGGGCGCAGAAGCTAAGTTGTCTTGAAAGTACTTATTTCGGTGTCTGCCAAAATGTGGGCAATAGTCGGGTACAATGTTTACATTTTATTTATGGCGCTCACATTTAAATAATGTGTTCTTATAAAATTATAACTCTACAAATAGTTTGTAGTTTTTATAAAAGTGTAAGTTAAATGTTCTAACTATATATATAGTTAAAACCTGGGCCTGTGCTAAATAAATACGCAAACCAAGATTTAACCTAAAACAGATACTGATGGGTTAAACCTCATGAAAAACAACGCGTTACTATGGCAACGCCAATTTTAGCTTTCAGATAAGAGTTATCTGGTACTTAAGCCTCCCGATAAAAATGTGATGGATAAACACCTTTATATGGCAGATAAATGTTATCTGACAGTCATCAGACGCACTTTTAACTTATCAACCAGATATAAATATTTAACTGCTAGATTAACATCTATCAATGAATCATAAGACAGAACCCTAGTGTTTAGATTACATATATAAAACTACCATAGATAAATTAAAATTTATAAACACAACTATTAATTTAATTTAAATAAATGCCAATCGTATCAATAAATGAAATATTTTCAAAACAGTCTTCATCTAGGAAATACGAATGATAATGCCATGTACGAAAATCTATATGGACTGCAAAATATAATTTTATATAAATTTATTTTTATGAATCTTCAGTCTCATGAGTTTATGAATACTTTAGTCTTTTGGTTATATAAATATTTAAATTTAGCTTGATAAATTCTTGTCTTAGGCTATATTTATGCTAAGTATTTAAAAAACTGTCAGTTTTTTATTTTTATGAATACATCAATACTTTTTTTTAAAAATTCAGTATCTTGTTTTTATAAATAAGCCTCTTGTTTGTTTAAGTAATTCAGTCTGTTGCTTATTTTTAAATTCTAAATTATTCCAATGATATTGAGATATTTCGAGTGTCAAGCAGTAAATTTGGGCACCTACTGAGGCGTTGAGTCACATTCCAGACGTTAAAAAAAAATCGTTATTTAAGAATATATTTCAATATGTGATTAACTCCAAAATTAAGGTTGAAATTTTAAACTTTATTTAAACAAAATCTCGCACAAAATATTTGAAGTTCCTAGATAAAATATAATTGTTAGAAACTTACATCCAACTTTTCTAAAAAACAATAATCAAATTTTTTACAGGCTCACAATGGAATTTTTTTATGATAATTTGATGTTGTTTTATAGTTCTCTAGGCTAGAAAGTTAATAATTTAATAAGAATTAAAACATTATGATCTTATTTATTTAACTTTATGATCTTTATGAACCAATTAATTAAATCATCACACAGGAATTTTAATAAGCGAGAACAAAAGGGTCTACCAATTTTAACGGGAATAGTATTTATTCTCATAGATTCCTCGGTTCTTTAACTTTCTAAAATTTACCGGGGACCAATGGCTTTTATTCCCTTTCAAAATTAGTTTTGCCAAGGATTTTTTTTATAGCTCAGGAAAAATCCATCGACCAAGTCTGGGTTTGAACCAATGAATATACGGCCCTAAGGAGTGTATCTTCCCCCAGGACCGGCGAGGTCGACTAAATGTGTTTACACATCCCTTTATTTACTAAATAAATAATAGGGTAGATTTTAAGGTTTTAAAACCTATTCTAGAACATCTCTATTTATATTTAAGGGCAACCAGTGGAATACTTTATTTAATAAACTACGATACCAACATGTATCTCTCTTTGTTTTTAAGGAAACATTGCTCATTATACGGGTTCGCCATGTCAAGAAAGTTTTTTTTTTAAATTTAAATTTTCCAATAGCTGTCCAAAAAAAGAAAGGGCTGGAAAAAAAAACCACGCAGATACAGTGACACGGACTGTAGGTGGCAAGTGAGGATTCTAAATTCTCCGAGATGTTTCATTATTTATGACAAGGCAATGAGAAGAGAAATGAGGGGGCGGAGTTTAGGGGGGGGGG
>CABFVX010000003.1:424172-457244 GCA_902151425.1 Timema shepardi | reverse complement strand
TATAGGAGGTTTTTTTTTTTTAATATATATATATACATATATAATGATGTATTTGTTTATATGTATGTATGTGTATGTGTATCCACAATACTTTTAATTTCTATTTCCGTTAAAAGGAGAATACAATATTTTATTTCTTTCCTAATCTTCGATTACTCTTTCTAGCCTGCAGGTTTTTATTCAAGCCATACATTATCCACGACCAGCTTGCTAAGTCAGTATTAGCTTCATACGTCTTATAATCTTAACTTAAGACCAGAACAGGTACAATATCCAGTCCTCGGTAGTTAATTCATCACTATGAAAGGGTAAACCCACATTTCATCCATAATAACTTTTTCGATAAAGCCGGGAATCAAAACCGGGACCCCTAGCTCAGTAAATAGATATTCCACCGACCATGCTAAGATGTATTATCTTCTTTTCCAATCTACATAGCTTTATTAGACATTCTGACTGTCATTGAAATACTGTCCTATTATATCCTTTTATCTCAGTCATAGTTTTCACTGCTTTGAGTAAGGATTAAACGTATTGCAGTATGAATTAAACGTATTTTAGTTGGTTGTTACTCACATACTCTTGACACTTTTTTTTTCATTTCCTTAGTGTCATATTTTTTTAAGAATTTAGATTAATCATTTTATATATTTATTTAATAATAATATAACATAAATACACGGATAATATCTATATATAATCTGGTTTACTTCTAATTGGGAAGGTAGGGATTCAAAATCTGATCTGATTTAGCTACTATTCTCTCCGAGAAAATTTGGGTATATTTTATTTTATCAAAATTTGACAACATTCAAACATATTTACAAATACATTAGCCTAGTCTGAATGAATATATCTCAGATGAGTACTAAGATAACCAGTTAAAAAAATATTTCACAATTTGTTCAAATGTCTCATTTTCAAAATGGTCATACGTTTGTGAATTTCTTAGCTCTACTTGTATATCAATACTATAATAGGATAATAGAACCATTAATAAATACTCTTACATTATTAAAATGTTAATATTTGAAATTTCAAATACTTTTTGGCTTGTTATAACATTTTCAAAGATTTAATAAAATATCTTAAATCAAATATTCCTCCTAAAAAGTGCATAATCTTAATTTTTGATGTTAAACTCCCCCAGGTTTAGATTTTAAAACAATTTTTTTTAATGTATTTTCGATAGATTTTGAATTTTCAAATATCTTTCTTCAGGACACTATCGTAAAATTTTCGATTTAAAAAAAAATATATATTTAAGTTCATATAACACTTAACTAATAAAATTCGAACCAAATTCATAAAAAGAGTATTGCCTGTTGACCAAGAAACAGAAATAAATATTTAAGGACTAGTGTAAATGGGGTCAAATAAACAGACTGGCATACCAACTGACTAGAGTATGAGGGTGATGGATGATCTACTATTTTGAGTTCCGGGTCAGTTTTGGCTTAAATATTTATCATAACCTTTCAGTCGAGTTTTTCACAATTAAAAATCTTCTTAGAGGAGTAATTTAAAATTAAAACAGAAACTAAATTATGGGTAAACTGCAAGTGTAGTTCCCCTCAAGCTATAAAATCTAACCCTTCTTTCCTACCAGCTGGTGAATGCCATTTTGTCCTGTCTCTGGCAGAATCCCGATAACCCATCCCTCCAACTAACTCCCCGACTTGTCACTAGGAAGCGTGCTCAACCCTAGCCTTCTTATTAATTAATAACTTGCTTGTCACTCCAAGAATTCTCACTACAACTTCACATTATCAATGGAGGGGATTTGCTGTCAGTCTCTAAGCTACGAAACTTCTTAAGGCAACATTTTGTGCTCTGCTCGGGCATAAAATAGTCTTTATTAATCATTCTATGAATTACAAACTCATACAAAAAAGAACAATAGCTTAACTCTTATAAATATAATCATTATTTAATTTAAACAATATCAAATTTGTTTTTAATATTCATCGGTAGGTTCTTTTAGGGAAAAAAACATAGTTCTTTGCTGTCAACATTTAAAACATTCTATTATAATAATATTATTTTATATTTCGTGTTGAAATCTGTGGATCAATTTATTGAACGTATAAAAACATTAAAATTTATCTAGTAACATTTCTAACTGACCTTATTAGGGAGACAAGGTTGTGGAGGGAAGATGCTTGGGACATTTTTTTTATGACATTGTGAGCTATTTGAAAAATCTACCAACCAACATAAATTACTTATTTAGTTCGTCTTTGACATTGAAATTCTGTAAAGCTTAGCTTTCGATACAAATGAGTTAAATTTCAGATATTTTTTTTATATAGTTCAAGTAATTTATATTTTTGATAATCTTGAGGAATATTCCATGTAGGTCCTATAATCTTTATTTATTAAAATTTGAGAATTGTATGAAGGAATCTCTTCATTTCTAATTAACATAAGTATAATATAATATATTATTATAGTAGAACGATTGTAGCCCAGTTCATAAAATATTCACCTCATGAAATTGGTAGTTCTAGCTCTGCACCATTCATGAATTGGATTATATATATTATTTGTTATATTTGAGGGGATATTGACCACACAAACACGTGAAAGTGTCAAGGCTCTCTACCAATAGTGATCATACAGTTGCGTCATTGATAATATTCAGTGTTAAAAAAAAATCGGTACCCGCTTGGGCTACACACATGCATTAATTACAACAGTGAAATAAGGATGAATAAGGTGGAAATTTAGAAGAAATCAAAACTTTTTAACTGTGATGAATAGTAGCAAAACCCACCTCAATGGCCGAAAGTTAAAACGATATTGTTAATGTTATACTGCTTTGTTAATGACATGGAATTCAGGGTTAGAGTCCTGGTTTGGTCTACTAAAACTGGTTCTCACTAAATGATTTTTTAACCCTTCTTCCATATAAAAAATGGTATATTACCTATAAAATCCTTTTTTCTCATCAATAGCCCAATATTATTATTACGTGGAATCCGAACCACGGTGGAGGCCTGGCATTCCACACATTCACAAGATGTATTGTCAGAGGTGAAGGAAGGGTTTTGTAATCAGATAAATCAATAGCCCAATAGAATAATTAAAATATTATACGCTTATAACCTGAACACGTATATTCCGATTTTTATTGTTAAAAATGTTTTAAAAATTCAAACATATTTATTTGTGTTCAACATTGATAACATTTAACATAAATAATCTATATTAATTTATAAAAATTAATATTATTTATTGAAATTCACCACTGACGATCACATGACTATGATGTACGAATATATTAAAGTGTTGTAGCAACACAATTTACAAACAAATTTACCATTCCTCTTGAAAAATATATATCACAATAATACGTGGCCATGGTGCTATAGTATGATTTTGGTAGGAATAAGAGTAGAAGTTAGTTACTAAAGTTACTAAAACAATTTTAATATATTCATACATAAAGTCATGTCATCTGTAGATGTTACTTTTGATATATATTATCAATACCTATCAAAGAACACAAGTAAATTAGAAAATATTATCAATGTTGGCCTCAAAGAAATATGTTTTGATTTTCTCTACTGTTCTTAAAGGTATAGCTACAATAATAAAGAGTGGGGAGACAAAATACTAAAATTCATCCCCATTACACACGACCAGGCTTCAAACCCATAAATTCTCTCATGCCGCAACTTAAGATAACAAAAGAGATACATATACGATCATACAACCCCCAAAGTGGACAAATTATATAAAAATAATTGGTTCTTGTGAAATGATTGGTGGTTGTGTCGATACCATTTCAAATATTATTATTTTTCACCGCGTCTTATTATCCGTTTTGGCTATACGCTTAAATACTAATTATGTTATTTTACTTAGGAATTGGGAAGGTTGAATATATAAGAAGTGAACCAGAATTTGTTTGAAAGGATAGTGGGGAACCACTGAGGAAAAAGCACCCTCGGCTCTTCCGAGCGAGATTAGAACCTCGATTTCCACGTTCTCGGTAATCTAGCTCAACATGAAACTAGCGCGTTAATGAACTATCCCACCGAGGCGGGTAATTTCAAGTACTTTTCAGTTATTTAAAAAAAAATACCAAGCCCTTTTACCTTTTCAGGCTATATCTATATGTTCATGTAATAATTACGCTTATGAGCAATTGATGAGAAATGTTGAATTTAGAGGAAGTATACCTGCATTTGCGTGGAAGGTGAGTGTAAAACCATTTTAGAAAACAACATTCTCAGTACACCCAACCAGTATTCGATCTCCAATCTCCCTCTCATTTGCGGTTAAGTCTAACGCAATTGTTACGCGTTGGACCCTGTGGCCTTAGAAGCAGGTCTCAACATCATATTACTTCTCTAATTATCAAAATATTTAATCTATTTTGGGTAAGGATAACCAATATAGTAAAAGAGAACAATATTTCACTATAAGAGCGTTTAAAACTTTTCGGAAGGAAAAAACATTACACGGGTTTCTGTTATATATAGCCTTCGGTAGTAGTGTCTTTAACTGATGGTTATAAAAAGTACCAGATAAACTTTCATGTATCCATTTTTTAAACCATAATATCTGCAAGCACATGTGTTGAGTCTACTATTTTACAGCCAAGACTTTCACATAACACCAATTTGATTTAAATATATTTTAATCTTATACATTAATTAATATGAACTTATGATAATGAAAGTTTAGATGCTTTGCTTTTGTGGAGGCGTCATATGTAGTTTACTTAATAGATAATTTACAAACGAGAGCTTTAAAAAGGTGGCATTTAGTAATAGTCAGTTGAGAAATCAGACCAAAGCAGTAATTTACGTCATAAAATCAATTTTAGGTTGTGTTAATCCGCATGTGTTTAAAAACCAATACTTTTTTTTGAAAATTATAAAAAGAGATCTACTTATTTTGATGGACAGTTATAATAATACACTATTTTGTAATAATAATTTTTAATACCTAAATATCATATGGATTAAAATATATTGTTTTCACAAACATAAATAAAAAATTTATTTATTTAATTAATAATTTATGTACTTTGGATAAGTTACGAAAAAGCCAATTATATAGTGATCTTTACGGAAGTTAAGTTTTGAAGCGTTTATAAAGAGTTTTAGTTAATAATAGTGTTACTAAGAAAATAATAGCTATTTAATCACATACAAATAGGGCACCAACCACATTTAGTGGCCCCAAATGATTTAGTCAACGATTAATTGGAGTTTTCTTACACCACCTTCAGTGGTATTAGGGTCCAAAACCCCACCTTTGCAGTTGACTGGACTTTAAATAATGGAGAGGGGTGATGGAATTCAGATATATTTATAAAGGTTTTTTCTTTAATATTCACCCCCCCCCCTTCTCAACTTTCGCCATGCTAATGGAAGTATATTTCTTCAACAATTACCTATTCTTCATTCCTAACCCATTTGGGTGGATTTTCGTTGATTCCAAAATACCATTAAATTTGTTTTATTTATCACTGTTTTAGTGCTGGTTTGGTTGTGTGTTACTAATTGTAGCTATACACTGATGGTTTAATTTAGGTTGGTTTGTTATTGTAGGTGACCTGGCGGTCTAGGGGTAAGGTGTCAAGACCTCTGTGCTGGCGGCCGGGGTTCAATCCTCGGTCCCGGCATAGATTTATCTGATTACCAAACCCTTCCTTCACCTCTGACAAGACCTCTTGTGAATGTGGGGAGTGCCAGGCCTCCACCGTGGTTCGGATCCCACGTTAAACTGTAGGTCCTTCATTTAATCTCACAATCACCCTACCATAACACATTAGCGTAAGTGCGTATAACCCGAACAGGTAGTAAGACGAGGAGCTAATAATAATAATAATAATAATAATGGTTTGTTATTCGTGGTATGTTATACCCTTGGGTCTAAAATTAGGGATTGCTTTATTACTTACTTACTAGATGGCATTAGTGACTCAAAATCTTATTGCCGCGCCTACATAAGTACGAAAACTATCCCTATCTTGGGCTAGTTCTATACATCCCACCTTATTAACCCTATCCACATCTTGATATAGTTATATCCAGTCCAATTCATTACAACCTATCGTTATTGAACTAGTTACATTCATTCCACCATATTAAAATATAGCTCAAAGAGATTGGGATTTATGCTATTATCCTGTATGCAAGTAGGTCTTTAACTGGTTCTTCCATTTAGTTTTGCCAGTTAATGCTTTTACCGCTCTTTCCATCATTGGCTGCAGTATTAGAACATTGAGTGAGGGGGATGTAACTTCTCAATTTATAAACTCCTTTAGTCTAAAGACAACTTAACACCCTAATAAATTCTTTTATGTGATATTTTACTGTCTAAAATGCTGGCAAATACTTTGTTAATAATTTTGAAGTACATGTAATGGTGATCACGTGGAAAAGGTTTTTAAGTTCAAGTGGTGGTTTGCAGGTAACGGGTAGAATAGCAAGTTGGACAGGTGATTTATCTTGTCAGAAATGCTACCTTCTCTCCCTTTATGATAAATAATATATATGTACTATAGTAACTATCTATTATCGCTACCCTATCAGTTCTTTTTAAAGGATTTATTTAAATTCATGGTGTACAAATAAATTTATTAATGAAGTTTTTCCATGAACCAACAGTAAAAAAGCTAAAAGTTTCAATTAGTAAGTTATTGATTAAATGTCGTTACGTTTAAATCTCATTTGTTAAAGTTTTTTTTTACTTGTTTGACTCTAAAAAGGTGAGATTTGGAGTGGTAGGGGGAAATTGAAGGAGTTAAGAACACGCCCCGTGAACTGGTCCAAGTCCTTAAAGGATCAATCCATCTACTTGGAGAAGCTATCCATCAGACTGGAGTGACAAGCCGGCAGGATGATCACACTTGTGCGTGCTGACTGCCATCTATAGGCCGTTCTTTAGAACTAGATTTGTGTATGTGTATGTTTGGGAGTGGTGTGAGGGGGGAGGGGGGCTGGCCATCTGTGGCATGTCTTAGTCCACACACCAAACAATAATAACACTTTGAAAGAAAAAACAAAGGAAAAAATAGACGAGAGGGAAAAACATATCCCCACTTTATGACATAAAAAAAAAGTTCTCATTTTATCAAAGACACTTGTAAGCTAAAATGTACAATATACTAAATCTCATTAATCGGAACTAAAACCAAATAATGCTCTTACGGATTAGGAGTAGTTTGAAATAATTTTAAATTAAATTTGAATTGGAATTTATAAGATTTTCATTATTTATGGTGGATTTACATTTAAAATAAATTATTTTTTACACTACCACAATTATTTACTATTCACAGGAAAACACATTGTGCTAAATACAAGATGTATTAATAATATTTGGCATTTATTATTACAAATTATTATATTCTTTAACTTTATTAAGATTATTCTCAATATACTCTATTTCATTCGATTAAGCTTGTGTCCTTAACTCCGTTTTTTTAAATGGTTCTATTTACCATTTGAAACCTTGAACTAATGGGGTTAGACATAAATTGACATATTAAATAACAAATATCTTTAAACGTACCCCCTTTATTTTTAGTTGCCCGGTAGCCAATCATAACTACAACACCACCATGGCACCGTAGGGAGTTACATGTTTGGGATGGACCCCTAGCGATAAGGGTTGGAATGGGTGGTTCGTGGAGGGTGAGACTCGAATGTCAGTCCGATAATTCCTATTTATTAATCGATTCAGATGATTAGACTACTGCATAGGTAACCGGGTAGATCTCCCATGACGAGGGAGCAGGCACAGTATCGGGACTCGCTAACCTTTCTATAGACCCGCGATCGAACCTCAGGCGGGAGGAAACCATAAGAAAACATTTAATTCCCTCCGTCGGACTCTTCATGAACTCAGCATGGCCCCCCATCACTCAACAACACATAACTCTACTCAAACTTGCTGTTCTTAATCTTTCACCAGCCAGGAAGGTCCATCGGTCGCACCGTGCTCGCTCGTCAACAGAATGCAAGCTATATGAGATATATACTATTTTTTAGCAGGAAGGCAACCCAACACTCTTGACTTACAAATAAATGCACAAGCCTTAGTTAAACTCTTGCCAGAATAAACCTTATAATGTGTTTTGTAAGAGCATAAATATTTTAACTACAAACATAATCTATGTCAATAGGAAATCTAAAGTTCATTGCCGCAGTTACAATAAGTACGCTACCTATCCGACTGTTGATCTAGTTCTATCTATTACACCTCATTACACCATATACTTATATTGAGATAGTTCTATCCAGTCCAATTCATTACACCCTATCCTTTTAATCGTCGCTTCTCCTATTTAATTGTCGAGTTTGTACATACCATGATTGAATGAGCGTTTGGGAATGGTAAGACATAAGAGAAATATATTAGTTTAACAAATCAGTTTATTTAAATGTATAATTATTATTATAACCGCGTCTTACTACCCGTTCGGGTTATACGCACTTACGCTAATGTGTAATGGTAGGGTGATTGTGAGATGAAATGGAGGACCTACAGTTTAACGTGGAATCCGAACCACGGTGGAGGCCTGGCATTCCCCACATTCTCAAGATGTCTTGTCAGAGGTGAAGGAAGGGTTTGTCAATCAGATAAATCTGTGCTGGGACTGGGGATTGAACCACAAACCCCCAGCACAAAAGTCTGACTCCTTACCCCTAAACTGCCCGCTCACCATAGGTCAATATTATTAAAGTTTTTATATTAAAGAAAGAAACAATTTTTTTAAATATGTGTTTGCGATTTTTCATATTTTTTTATAGATTTTCTAACTTAATGATTCACCTAGTGAGAAAATAACTTTATTTTTTGACTTTTGTAATATTTTTATCAAGTTGTTCTTCGACTTTAGTCTTTATTGGAAAAACCTGTATTATATAATTTTATGTAGACTTCGGAAAATTTAAAACTATTTAATATTGGTAATTTTTTTAATGAAAATATTATAGTATACTTTGATAAAATATTATATAAAAGATCATATTTGATGCTCAGATCAATAATTCACTGGATGAAGTGGGCCTCAAAGGAATTAATTCAATAATTTCAATACATTTCCGTGCTATTCTTTCATGGTGCATTTACCTAATTATCATAAGCAACAACTTAAATTAGCTTATTTTATAACCAATTAGTTTATAATTAATAAAATGTAGTATAAGTTTATATGAAAATATAGTTACACATATTTTGATGAAATGCTTTTCTGCCCACACCGATCCAATTAAATAAGAACAAATCTAAGTAGTATGAATAAGGAAAAACACACACAAATCTTTATCCCCCAAATTAATGCTTGTCGGGGTTTTGCCATAAACTCTTCTACACCATCAGGACAGCCAACTCTACCATCTAAAACTGTTGTTAGTAAAACTATAGAGAGACCTGGTGTAATAGGAATGTATTTCAGTCAACCCTGCAGTTAAGATAGTTAGAGGTATAAACTTTTTTAAGAGGACGTAAAGTTCTTCTCACGTTCTCTGTCTGAAAAAGAAAAACTATACGAAAGAAAAGCAAAATGTTGCGGCTACTATATAGTACCTGAGGGACGGGTACGCGATACGTGACCAGGGTTTAGAGCACGCTTTTCACACTCTTGCACACAACAAAGATAAAGGCAACACACATTAAAAAAGCAGGGTACACCTCAGATTTCCTACGAAGGACTAGAAAATGGTGGCAACGTTAAAATGAGACCAAAATCAAATCTCGGCAGTTCCAGCCTTGAGTGAATTATAATATTATATACATACTTTACTACTCTGTCATTAGGAAATTAAAAGTTCATTGTCACCCTTACAAATTATGCCACCTGTCCCCTATCTTGAGTTAGCTACATCAGTCAACCACCCCTCCTCCCCCCATTACACCCTATTCCTATCTCTAGCTAGTTATATCCGGTCCAAATCAATATAACCCATTTCTATCTTGAGCTAGTTATATCCAATCCTCCTCTTTATATCATATCTCTATCTTGAGCTAGTTCTATTCAGTCCCCCTCACTACCCCGTATCACTACCTTGAACTAGTTCCAACCAGTCCCCATTATCACACCCTATCCCTATCTAGTATATCCAGTCCCCATCATCACACCCTATCCCTAGTTAGTACTATATAGTCCCCCTCATTACAGCCTATCTCTTTCAGGTCCACTCTAATTTAATTCTCCTATCTACATATAGTTCTTCCTGCCAGTTTCTTCACATTGGGTTTGTTATATACATGTAATGAATATGGTATGATGTATGGTCTAAGGCGTCTAACTCACATAAAACTGGGCTACTGATAACAGGGATATTGGGGTTCAGATTTTGTTTTAAGGTGTAAAGAAGTTTTTTTTATAAATCAAAATATTTTCCACTTTCTTCTTGCTTATACGAGTACATTGTCTCCAATTTCAATTTTTTTCATCCTCAGAAAATTGTGGTATCTTAAATATATGAGTATAACTTTTCAAGGGTTAGTAAGTCGTGGTAATTTGGTGACATTAATTTTGATTAAATAATTTGTTTATAGCCACCACTTATACACATTTAGTTTATAAGCTCAATTACTAATTACTTTAATGGTTTTAGGGAATAGGAAAGTTTATATTTAGAAGAATTTTACCCTCATTTGAATGAATTGAGAGACTCTACTCTCGGTCTACCTGTCAACGGGATTCTAATCTACTCTGATGCGACTACCGATACAGAACAATAATTATTTAAGAGGCAGCTGCACATTAAATGACAGTATGAATACAAAAACATTTCCAAATTCCTTTGGAAGAAGTTGTAGAGCCACTTATGTAAAATCATCCTGTATACAAATGTCGACTTTTTACCCCAATCCGGCTCATCACTGGAAAACCAGACAAAATTATCATTCCTATTATTTAGCTGGACTACCTAAAAGGTTAAATAATCTCCGGTTTTAATAAGAAGTCTACTTACAGCGCCCAATATTGATTAAAAGTCACTTACTTACATTTGTCATTTTAGAAATATTACAATTGATTATTTAGTAACTCTAAAGTGTATCTAAGATTCATCAAAATTTATAAATTATAGAACCTTATAGATTACTGTGTAAATTTCTAATAAAACTACTAATTAAATGGACTAAGAATTTAAATAAAATTGAATTTTATATATTCCCCTTACTGTTCCAAATTAGTTTTCCGTTTTTAAAATGGACTTCTTTTGAAAATTAAAATATATTTATTTTCTATGGGTTTGCTAATAATAGTAGTGTATTTTAATATTTTACTTTTATATATATATATATTGAGTCTCAATAAATGCTTTAACGATAAAATTAATTGTTTCCTAGAAAAAAAAAATTGTCAGAAGTGAGACGGGGTAAAATCACAAGACCACCTACCAGTTTTCCTTTTTGAAACTCCAACTACAAACTTATCTTTATTACTAGCAGACTATTTTATTCCAAACTTAATACCATAGAATGTGTGCGTATGTATACATTTTATCACGGTGTATTTATTTTTATAATTCACATAAAAAGTATTTTAAATTCTTCATATATAATTTCCCTTTGTCAAATTTAATTAGTTCCGATCGAGATGAACGGATTTACTTGATACTACACCGCTATCTAATTTTTAAATATTTGAAATTTTATGTCAATTATTTGTACAATTTAAGAGCTTAAAGCAAAATGGGGTGTACCACAACATAATAATGGCTATAGTTTTTGTTAGATTATTGTTTTTTTATATCTAATTGTTTAGAGAAA
The DNA here is from genome assembly GCA_902151425.1 of Timema shepardi. Taxonomy (NCBI): domain Eukaryota; kingdom Metazoa; phylum Arthropoda; class Insecta; order Phasmatodea; family Timematidae; genus Timema; species Timema shepardi. Next base: position 445,493 of record CABFVX010000003.1, on the reverse strand, counting down.
TAAGCACAGTTTAAGATATTTCTAAAGTTTAAACTTATATATCGTAAAATGGTAAAATAAAAATGGTTTATTCTTGTAAAATATTGACTTAATAGAAACTTTAACAATAAATATCAGAATTAATATTTTGGGGCATAGAAAATTAATGAAGTAATTCTATTAAATTTGGTAGAATTTATTTCTATCAATGCTATATTCACGGAAGTGTTTTGAGCAAATCCCATCTAATAATAGATTAATTTACTCATTAGTTTCTAAAATGATTTTTACTAAATATTTCGTACTACTTGTTAGAGTTAAAAGCAAAGAACAAATCATTTTAATTTTAAGGTATGAGGTATATTGAATCTATAGGACATGCACCCCTATAAGAGTGTAGTTAGTGTGAAGAACCATTTTGTATCAAACACCTAAGTAAACTCGATATATATTCAAGCCCAGAGCTTTCGGTAACTGTCAGTACAATATGCCATGAGATTGATGGCTTAGACAGTTCTACCAACATTAGGTAGTTATTTTATTACTTTAAGAAATAAATTAATTGCTTACTAAAGAGGGAAGATTAGGTGAAAATAAATTAGGAAAAAAATTACTTATTTGGAAATATAACAATGATATAACTAGATTTAAGAAATTTTTCTGACTATTCTAAACATAAAATCATGATAAAGTTGAGTATAATGCAACTATATGTTGACTCTGGAATTTATATTATGGTAATTAGATTGAGGAATTTAACTATTCTTTGTTTAAATTTTATTAACGATGTTAATTAAAGTAGTTTATCCACTAACTTTAGCATGGAGAAAAGCTAGACAGAAGGAATAATCATTCTTATCACTACACCATTAATAAATTTACATTGATGGCTAGAAAAATAAATTAGTCTGCTGACTTAGATAATTATGTTTAACTATAGTAAGTAATCCGTTAGAGAAGAAAACAAACTACAGATTGAATTATGAAGATGAACTTGTCTGGTTAAATTTATTAGGAAATTATGATCGCAAGATATAGGAATTATTCCTCCTACATTAGAAAGGTAATTGAAATGATTTACAAAGAAACAATGATGATCGTTAAACAAATAGATGTATCTCCATATTTTAAAAAGTAAATAAAGAATATGACTTAAAAGCTATATAATATTTAGAAGGAAACTATAATTATGGTTAGTTATTAGAGAATTTATCTGCATACAATAAAGAAAATTGGTGAAGGTTAGATGGAGGGATATACCATGATTACTTTGTAAATAAAATTATGGTAAGTTTTGGTAAAAAGTATTCATTATACCTTAAAGTAAGAAAGGTTAAAAAAAGTTGGTTTAAGAAAAACATTCCCAGGGATATAGCAGGTTAGTCATTCATACTAACCATTCAACTGACGCCAATTCCAATGGGTATGGGGGTAAATAGATAGTTTAATATAAGGGAAAAGGGTGAAAGTTTTCAGGGGAAGATGGGCAGGGTAAACGGAAGAAGTCACATCGCGACCCTCATAGCAATGAGAAGGGAGGTCGAATGTCACCGAGGGGTGATTAACGACCTTAGCCTTTCGTTGTCAGAGGGCCTTTTCGTTAGGGGGGGGTGAGGGTCGGAAGGGGCGGAGAGGTGTTGGTTGAGGGAGGAATGGATGAAACCACCTCTCCGGAGAGAGAGGAAGGCCGGCTTGACGTGGTGGTTTTCTTGAATGTCACGGGGTCCGCACCAGTTAACGAGATTGACGATGTTGTACATCTCTTCTGACGCGTGGAGCATCCTTTCTCCCCAACCACCCACTCAACCGCTTCCCTTTCACCCGTTCTCAATCAACGCGAATAACGAGGTGATCATATTTATCAACTCTTCGTTCCCCCTTCTCTTAAAGAATCGAGATTGAAATAGAACCGGGTATATATAACAAAGATTGAGAATCATTGTTTTTATTGTGGTATGATAGGAAACTCAAGATGAGTTATTTTACAGTTTTTATTATTATACAGTTATTATTAATGTGTTCTGTTGCCTCACATGTACTCCATTCACGGTAAGAAATACTCACTGAAAGGTCTCTTTTCCTACCAATATTCTACTCAATAATAGATTTCTAGTAGTAGGGAATAATGCCTTTCAGAAAACCATTCCTACGCTAACCAGATTTTATAATCCTTTCGCCAGTGAGCTTGGATCACCTTATTCCTCCTCCTTTAACTTAGAGAACTTTATTCTATCCTTCAGGTCATCCAATATTTGAAATCTTCTTCCTAATTTCCTCTTTCCCTCGACCTCGACGTAGTATATGAATTAATTTGTATAATTAAATAAAAATGCATTATTCATAGATTATTTTTATCAGTTTTCAATTATAAATTTACTAGTGTCTTTATTTTACTGTAACAATTATATATATATATATTAGAGCTTGAGGTCATTCAGGAAAAACAATAACTAGGTACTAAAAATTATATTACACTTTCACATATTCATTGAACCAGATTAACAAATTTAACTTTGATTCCGACAATGTGAGTGAAACTATCTCACTAAACGCATACTCAAAAATGGTAAAAATGAGGAAAGTAGGGCTACTTAAAAAAATTCCATTTCCGATATATTTTGCAGAGAATATGAAACCCGGCATGAAGAATAAATAACATGTTAGAAAACAAATTTAAATGATATCCATCAAAAGATAGTCTCTACATTGTTTATATGGGATCTGTGCTTTGAGTATATTTATAGAGGAATATTTTTTTTATCTCGTACCTACTGGGCTATATATATAAAACAAAAAATCTCAAGATTCTAATAGTTAATATTTATACCATATTATTATTTGTTATAGTTACTTTTAATGTCCATCAAAATTAAAGCTTCTGATTATATGACCTTACTTATGAATAAATAAAAATAGATTTAGTGGCTTTCTTTCAGCGGGATAAGGCTTTTAAATTTGTTAATTTTACCATAGCCTAACTTGGCACTTGTTAATATTAGCTTTATATTATATCGTTTGGATAAAAAAAAGATACAATATATATAAAGTAACTTCTTTACTAGAATTAAATCAAACCTTTCATTTTCTAGAAATTTATATTTTTATTATTATTATTTAACGAGTATTGGTAAAAAGTCATTTACTCGATTTTTTTTAAAGGTAAGTGTAGGGTTAATATAAAATTCCTAATTTTAAAAATGCTTAAGTTTTATCCTGAACTATAGCCCAATACTTTATTTATATAGGCAAATAATCATTTACATCAACCTAACATAATAGTGTGTATAGTATACTTTAATATGTTTACGTAAATTTCAGCTTTGATATTGAATTTTTTTAAATTTATTTAAATATTTTCGAGGTCAATTAGATTTCTATAAATAAATTTATTTTGAAAAAACTCTTAAGAATTTATTTTGAAATAAATGGTCCTTTTCTAAAACTACGATTTTACTTTTGAAATTTTAACTAGCTCATCAAATTATAAGGTTTGTTTTAAAATTACTTATTAAAATCACTTGTGTTAAGCTTTGAAAATCAATTCCTAGATAACGAGATGACCGTTTTAAATGTATGTATAAAAATATATGTTACATCAGTAAATTAAAACAAATAGTTGACCCTTTTCAATATTAAGCCTTAAAACACTTTAAAAAAATACAACTCTATATTATATTTATTTGTACCTTTTTATTTTTAGCAAATGTTTCTAAATTTGACTTATATCATTTACATATTGTAATATCATTTATTAATTTGCTTTGTATTTAATGTAATAAATCAGAGATTGTTTATTTATAAAATAAAATACAAGAAATTGATTTTTTATATATTATTAAACTCTTACATCATTAGTTAGATTTTCCCCCTTTTTAGCAGATTAATTTCATATTTATATTGACAGTCGTGAAATCTTTGGCTAATTCATCAATGAATATATAACCATATAATTTTAACTTTATATGATTTTCAAATATGAATAGCGCTATTGGATTGATATGACCACAATATTTAAATACTTATTTATTTAGTAACTTGTGTATAAGGCTTTAGCGACTTTTGTGTAAGAAAGGATATTAGAACTAAAAATATCTTAAGTTATAGGTAGATTTCCATAAGTTAAACGGTGTACATTTACTGGGAAAATCTTGTGTATTTTCTATTTTCTATTTGTAAGATAAAAAAGCTACTTAAATTGATTTGAAAAAGCTTATGTTATTTATCAAGAAAATATAAAATATCCTAAGAAGCCTCCCCAAGAATGAAACTCAACCATTGTAGGCAATGAAATAGTAATTTTAGTCACTAAAAATGTTTAATAAGTAAATATTTTCCAAAAAAATTATTATTCATTATATATTGTGTGATAAAACTTTTTTAGAAATTGTAGTTAAATAAAATGAATTTTTTTTTATCCTAATTATTATAATTTAAGTTAAATCATTTATAATAAAAAAAATAGTCAATTTAAACTATATGTATTGGCACTTAGGGTTGCCTATACAAAATTATATTTAGGGTCATGATCAAAAAAGTTTGGTCAACACTATTTTAAATCATTTAAAAACAATTTTTTTTTGGTTTATGACTTTTAACTACGTCTATTAATTATCTAAGCTATTTACCTATACATATTTTATACAAAGATATATTATTAGGGTGGTCCAAACCAATAAACCAAATAAATCTCTTATGTACCTTTATTATGTCCGTTGTTTTAACATTTTTTCTACCAAAATAAGAAATAAATTTGTCCAGTATATACATAATTTATCTATCAATACTTTTTTGATAAGAATTGTAAAATATTGAAGAAGTGTACCATAGTTTTCTTTAAGTGAAATTAGGAAACTATCTATAAAACACCAACTTAAATATATACAATTAGTATTATAATTATTATCTCTTTTTCTCTGGCAAATAAGACTAAATAAACTTTACTATTACAGTGGAATTGACACGTTCTTTGGGGAAAAAAGCGTAGAACCGACAAAAGGGTCAAATGACGAGCTTTATGCCAATAACATTTTCCACCACATAGGTATGATCTGTTCTGTAAAGGTTGGATACATCTATACTTTGTCTGCTATGACTGAAATATTTGGCACGGGAAAACCCATCAAATCTCAAATAAGTGCGCATACGCTGTAGAGCTAGAAGCAAGCAGACAGCTTCCTTGGAATTTTGTGATGAAGTTTGAAATAACCTTTTGATTGAAAACTGGTGTATCGATGTGTTGTATTGTACCGCGACCCAGCGCTATGCTTTGAAAATATCGATCGTAAATATGATATAACATATACATAAATAAATTGGATTTTTCTTTTCCATTTGTCTTACTCAAGGTAAGTCAAATTTCTTGCCTATACATACAACAAGCTTGAAAGTAAAGAACAAATGTAATATTTGAAAAATCTTATTTCCAATTTAAAGCTAATATCTTCCTTTCAGTATTTTCAAACACTATTTAAGTGTCTAAAACCATTCATCAACTAGATTATATAAAGAATGAATCAGCGTGCCTAAGTGAAAACTCCCAATTCTTTTAGTTAAATCCCCTTAACAGTTCAAAATGTTCATGAATTTTATGCACAACTACAAAAAAGGAAACTTTTTCTAGATATTAACTATTTTTTTGCCAACCGGTCTACCTGCAAAAAATAATTATACACCCGCGTCAGTGACCACATGGTCTAATGCACCATTCTAACAGTAGAATAGACTCCAGATGACAGGGAGATCGAGGTTCGAGTCTTATCTGTGTGTAATGAGAATGGCTTTTACAAAATATTTTTCCAACATCTCTCCATCTGGTATCGTTGTGTAGTGTTCATTGCACCTTGTTACTAACATAAGAGTCCTGGACTCAATTCCCAGCTGGTACTTAGAATATTTTTTTACTTTTAAAGGGGAACTATCCCAATGGTTGCCAGAGGTTGACAAATAAGGCTTAAGTTAGGTTTTAAACTCCCACTAGCTCCAAAACTTCATATCCTCTATTATCACATAATCTTAATAAGGATACTTGTAGATAACTTCCACAGGTGTACCCTTGAAGACTTTCTGTGACAGAAGAGCGGAAAATACTCTGCATACAGGCGACTGAAATAGATGTCATGTTCCTCTCGGTCAGTGATGCCATACGAAAAGAAAACCTCACTTAAAGGAAATTCCTGTACACTTTCTTTAAATACCACCCTCTTAATCCCTACAACCAACAGCGCAAATGGTACATACGCATATAACCCAAACCTTTAGTAAGATACGGTGCTGAAAAATAAAGCTCCCATACATTCACTTTTTAGCATAAACTATAAATACATATTAATTGGAATTGATTAATATGGCGGTGTCGTGAAGTTTTTACTTAGTTATTATTATTATTATTATTATTATTATTATTATTATTATCAGCACCGCGTCTTACTACCCGTTCGGGTTATACGCACTTACGCTAATGTGTAATGGTAGGGTGATTGTGAGATGAGATGGAGGACCTAAAGTTTAACGTGGAATCCGAACCACGGTGGAGGACTGGCATTCCCCACATTCACAAGATGTCTTGTCAGAGGTTAAGGAAGGGTTTGGTAATCAGATAAATCTGTGCCGGGACAGAGGATTGAACCCCGGCCGCCAGCACAGAAGTTTGACACCTTACCCCTAGACCACCAGGTCACCTTCACTTAGTTCAATTTTCATGCATTCTTACTAAATTTGTGTTGCAAGTCCTGAAGTTAAATACCTATGTTATTATCTACCTCTTAAATATCATATAGAAATATCTAATACATATTTATATAAGTATATTAAATTTTTAGGTTAGGTTAGGGAATGGGGTGCCACACCAATGACAAACTGCCGATGTTTACAATAAAGCAGTAACCATTATTCCAGTTATCTTCCTTGATATTTCAAATTAACTTGTGCTCTTTGTGGTTGATTGTGTCACCAACGTTGGGTTTGTTGTAGACCATATGTGATAATGCTTCAATACTTTGATCAAAACTTTAACAGATGTAGCCTGCATCCCCTTTTATTTAATTATATGTAAATTTTACTAGAGTGGAAATTTCACTGATTCCATTTTCCATGCATTAGGTGCATTAAAGTCCGTTCACAGTAGGAATTGTTTTCTGAAAGGCCTTTTTCCCTACCAGAAATATATATAGTAGGATATTGGTAGGAAAAAAGACCTTTCAGAGAGTAATTCCTATCGTGAATGGAATATACTTTACCGTGGTCTTCCAGGTATTTGCAAAAACCTAGCCGGCTTAACCCAAATTTCATATAATTCTTTTTGAGTAGAAATTTAACAAAGTCCACGTTTCATGCATTCAATAAGATTACCTTTATTGAGTTAACCACTTATCTTTTCTTTCTCAATATTATGAATAAAGGGTACAAGTATTTTTATTTAATTAATTTATCAATTTATTTTTCTAACTAACCGTTCGGCTTATACGCTTAATTAATAATTATGCTAATTGATTAGGAATCGGAAAGGTTGAATTTTTTTAGATGAAGTGGATCCGCATTTGCGTTAAGGGGGAGTGTAAAAGCATTTATGGACAACCACCCCCAGTTCACCCGACCGAGACTCGAATCTTGATCTCCCTGTACTTCGGCGGTCTATCTTTATGTGACTAGTGTGTTAGCTAACACGCCACCGAGGTAGATCAGGGTACAAGCAAAAAAGCAGAAAGTTAAATTTTAGCTCAAATATAGCTGGTTATATCTCCTGTTAAATAATTATGGGACATTTAAAAAATAATTTAGATTAATATTTATAGAGATTATTATTATTTGCACCATGTCTTACTACCCGCTCGGTTTATACGCACTTACGCTAACGTGTAATGGTAGGGTGATTGTGAGATGAAATGAAGGACCTACAGTTTCACGTGGGATCCAAACCACGGTGGGGGCCTGGCACTCCCCACATTCACAAGATGTCTTGTCAGAGGTGAAGGAAGGGTTTGGTAATCAGATAAATCTATGCCGCGACCTAGGATCGAACCCCGTCCGCCAGCACAGAAGTCTGACACCTTACATCTAGACCACCAGGTCACCAATATTAATAGAGGCTCATAATCATATGTATAATTAATTTTTTTTAAATGCTATATTCCTTATGAGCTTTTATGTATAAAAACTGTGTTGTGGATATGCTATATAACTTTCCCCCCCTTTCCCATTTTATCCTTGGCATGTTTTACTAAAATTTCGCAATGTCCCAACTGTCCACGTCATCAAGCTGATTTGATACTCGGTGTGTTTTGTGTTGTGTGTGATTCTGTTTCATAATTTATTTATTTTACGTCGGTTATGTGGGGGAAGAGAAGAATAGTCGGAAATAGGTGGGGAAAAAAAAAGCTCAACTCTTGCGAGGCACCAAAAACGGTAACACATACTGGCAGCTAGAGTAGGAAGAGTTTCATTTGAGTTCTGTGGAGCAAGAAAGGGATTGGTTGAAAGGTTAGCTGTGATTGTCTATTCGATAGAAACAGTGCACATTGTTATTTACACTGTTGGTTGTCTTATCGAATAAAATACTGATGATTGATAACATAGATCATTGATGTTACTGCACAAAAATTATCTATCTTATTGAACATCGATATTTATAGTAAAAAATAAATACGTAAATGTCCAAATCAAAGATAAAACTATAACTGAGATTAAATAATAGAAGCCCGCTTCAGTTGCCACATGGTCTAACGTGATTCTCTCATAGTAAACTAGACTGACGATGACGGGGAGATCGTGGTTCAAATCTCGGTCAGGGGTACTGAGGGTGGTTTCTTTACAAAATGATCTTTCATTCTTCCTCCACGCAAATGTGGGTACACTTTCTTTAAATAAAATATTACTTATCCCTAACACAATAAGCGTGAAAAGAATAAAAGCATACTTCCCAAACAAGTAGAAAGGCTCACTGTAAAAATATAAATTACTAACAAATTATTTTTCAAATATTCAAAATACTTTCAATTAAATTGTATTAATAACTACTTAAAAAAATATATAATAAAAACTACCTCAAATACATTCTATCCTATTTATTTTAGATACATTTAATACTATTCGTAATTTTTGTGAAATGAAATAGTTCACAATGTGACATAAGCAATACACCAAAGGGGATAAACCAGAAACATACATTATTAGATATTTTTAAAAAGAGGAACTTCTTGGTCCATCAAAGAGAAGAATGACAAAACTCACGTTTTACATACTCAATAAAATATATATCATCAATATTCCTCAATCTTGACCAATTTGCCTCGATATTGATCAATTTTCCTTGATCTCACCCAATTTTCCTGTATATCAACCAATTTTCCTTTATTTCTACCAATTTTCCCTTATCTCGACCAATTGTCCCTTATCTCGACCAATTTTCCTTTATCTCAACTAATTTTCCTTGATCTCGACCAATTTTCCCTTATCTAAGCCAATTTTCCCTTATCTCGACCAATTGTCCCTTATCTCGTCCAATTGTCCCTTATCTCGACCAATTGTCCCTTATCTCGACCAATTTTCCATTATCTCGACTAATTTTCCTTGATCTCGACCAATTGTCCCTTATCTCGACCAATTTTCCTTTATCTCGACTAATTTTCCTTGATCTCGACCAATTTTCCCTTATCTAAGCCAATTTTCCTGATATCGACTAATTTTCCTTTATCTCGACTAATTTTCCTTTATCTCGACTAATTTTCCTTTATCTCGACTATTTTCCCTTGATATCGACCAATTTTCCCTTATCTCGACCAATTTTCCCTTATCTCGACCAATTTTTCCTTATCTCGACCAATTTTTCCTTATCTCGACCAATTTTCCCTTATCTAGACCAATTTTCCCTTAACTCGGCCAATTTTCCTTGATATCGACCAATTTTCCTCTATTTCAACAAACTAAGTTTCCTTGAGCTCGCAGGATTTCCCTCTATTTTGCAGGATTTTTCTCTATTTCGCAGGATCTCCGTCAATCTTAACCGATCTTGCTCGATCTTTCTTACTTACTTACTTAGAGAAAATCTGCGCAGTGTTAAATTAAACACAGACCTTTAATATGGGCTTGGTAATAAATAAAACCAATTTGCGTGCACATATTCTAATAATTGATTGATATGTACTAATCTCAACTTGTGAATGTGGGGAATGCCAGGCCTCCACCATGGTTCGGATCCCACGTAAAGCTGTAGGTTCTCCATTTCATCTCACGATCACCCTACCATTACACATTAGCGTAAGTGCGTATAACCTGAACGGGTAGTAAGACGTGGTGCTAATAATAATTATAATTTATATTTCTGAAAAAAAGACCATAGCAAAATGTCTTGTAGTTATGGTGAATTAATGTGGATATAACAAACAATGCTACTTCCTAATTATATTTATTTTTTGAATTGTAGAATGACACCTTGTAACGTGAATCTATCCTGAAGCCCGTGGATTACTAAGTCAATGTTTTATTCACTGAGCTATAGAGTTATCATACTACGCCCAGAGTCACTACTGACTCATATTTCAAGTCAGAATATGTGATAGATGTATGTAACTCGTCAGCTATATATGTGTGTGATCAATATTTAAATCACAAGATATCAGATAACGCAGAAATCTCTGAATCAGTAGGTTTTTTTTACCCCAATAGTACAATGCCAACTGTATGAATGTGCATATCATGATGGATTAAGTAGCCCAGATATTATAATTGTCAAGTCCAATTATAGCCGAATTTAAATGTCATATTCTCTAAATTAAAAAAATATTACCTGGAAATGTGAATCAATCCCAAGACCTTTGTATTAATACTCTAACCACTGAGATATCTAGGAATACTAATTTGTGGTCTGGAAGGAATGACCAGTAACTGCCACCAGTCTCAAGCTGCACTATACTAGTGTTAAGGCCACTCTGCTAAGGTTACAATAATAATATTTAGCACCGCGTCTTGCTACCCGTTCGCGTTATACGCTTTAAGTACTAATTACTCTAATGGATTAGGAATTGGGAAGGGTTGAATTAGAGAAAGTGAACCCACATTTGCGTGGAGGGAGAGTGGAAAACCATTTAGGAAAAACCACCCCCCAGTTCACCCGACCGAGATTCAAACCTCGATCTCCCCGTCCTTAGCAGTCGAGCTTCAACACGACAAGCGCGTTAGCCAACTACGCCACCGAGGCGGGTCTAAGGTTAAAGTATCATCAGTTAAATATTAGTTGTTTCAAACAGATTATACAAGCGGTTATCAAAACATCCTTTGGGCGAATGGGTGGGATTTAAAACGGAAGTTTTTTTTTACCGAGTTTTGACATGTAAACAGTACTTATAGTGTGTGATAGTGTACCATATGGGGAATGAGAAGCGATGCGTGTGGTTTTACCGGAGATTATGACGTCACTCGAACACAAGCAAACATGCATATGCCTCGCCTCTACACACACACACACACACGTGATCTGTTACTGCCAGCACGTGTATCAGCCTGGTTTCTGCCATCGATTCATACGAATATTTGTTATTTTGTGTAGAAATTAGTGGCCTTTATAAAAAAAATCGTTCAATTAAATTGTCAACAGCATATACACGTTTTCATTTTTAATAGCGTTTTGTTTATAGGCCTACACCTCAAATATATTTATTTTTTTACAACCTATCTCAATAACGAGAGTAAGGTTGAATTTAGAAGAAATGTATCTAAATTAGCGCGATGGGAGAGTGAAAAGCCATCGATGAAATCATTTCATCATATCCGACCTTGTTTCGTATCCACCTGTCCTGAGCATTCCAGTCAATTGTGTAAGTGATGCCTTAGACCATGTTACCACAGAAACGGCTACTAGATATTTTAATATATCTAAAAATAAAAACTATTAGGAAAGTTATTTTGTAGTTTTAATATACATTAAAAATTAACTTTACTCTAAAACAAACTTTTAATTGTGGATAGATTTGTGCAGTTTATAAGCTGAATTAATTTATCAGTACGTGGCCTATAAATTTGAATAATTATTTATAGAACATACACAACGTACATTCATTGAATCAACTCTGTGAAGGTGGTAAATATTGATAAATATGACTGCCTTTCCGGGAATTAAGTTCTTCGCTCTTAGATAAATGGTAAGGAATAATCTCTTTTTTTAGCAAATGACATTATTTAACAGGAGTACTATGAGAAAATGTGATTTTAGTTATTTAAAGTTTTAGAGCCGGCGTGAATCTTAACCAAACTTAAGACTAATTAACCAAACTCTGGTGACTATTGGGATAATTTCCATTAGGAGAAAAAAAATACCCAAGGTACCAGACGGGAATCGAGCTTGGAGCCCCTAGGCTCGTAGCCACTAAACCATAGGGCCAATTAGGAATACAAACCACCAATATATAAATATCTATCCTAATATATTTAAAAATTACATTTTTACATGGAAATTGAATCTATGATGTTTGTCTTGGATCACAAAATGAGTATATTTACTCATCTTTTAAGGCGGAGTCTGTGATGGACGTGTTTATATAATCAGATAAGAGCAATCATTAATATCACAGCCACTGGTGACTCAGTTATGGCTTTATGCTGCCAATAGTACAAAATACATTTTAATTTCTTAATTAAGATGGAACAGATCAAGTCTTATGTGATAGCGTTCCATTCTTCTAATTAGATATTTGATTATAAACATCACAAACAAATCCTCCCTTATATTGAAGAAAGAGTATGATTTTAACAGAATGTGTAATTGAGTATATGGTATGATGGCTTAAAGCTAAATATAGGGCAAACCAACTCACATTTGACTCAACTCTACCTTCTGTTTGGCTCAGTCTTTATCTTGCATACACGCCTAGTCAGATGTATATATGAAGTATTGAAAAGTGATGCCCAACTATTTCTTAGAACAAAATAGCTTTCATTTCTTGATCAGATAACATTTTACATACTGTTCTTTAAATAAAAGATTTTAAACTAGTTTAGAAAGTTGTTTATAATATTAAAAAAGTTAATTAAAGAAGTTTCGCAAGCCTTAGACATTGTTTTATCCAATAAGGCGTAAACTTATAAACCTCAAATCGTATCTTGTAGTGAAATATTATGAAGAACCTTTGACCAAGCTCAATCAGATATGAACTTAATACTAGATATTTATACACACACACACATATGTGGACATGTGTCCCTATTTGTGCACGCAAATATGGGTGCGATTATTATAACATCATGTTTTCCTTCAAATGGTGAATACTTAAAGCTAATTAAGAGAAAAAAACGCTTGATGAGTAATAAAAGGGGGCGTAAGAAATTATTCATAATTTTTTTACTAACATAATATGACGTAATTCCGAAATATTTTTTAAAGTCACGCCTCACAGTACGCATTAAAAACAGTAGGACAGAATTTTAGATGGGATTTTTCTGAATTTGCGTAGATGGATAGTGTGAAACAATTGAAATACCCTCAGTACATCCGACCAGGAATCGATCCCCGATCTGCCTTTACCCCCTCACTAATGACTAATAGACTTCTGATTCTAGTAGTTCCAAAATAAATTTAATTTATAATAATAAAACGGCGGATTGGTTTTCTTAAAGATTAGCCAATAATAAAGTACTGTTCCAGGTGACGCTTAAATGTACTCGAAGTACATCGTTTTGTGGAAGCTCTTTCCATGTCCCGATGAGATGAAACGATGGTGATAGTTAATATTACGTGGTGAAGCTAATCAAGATATTAACCTAAATTCAGTCTGATAATTAACTTAACCACAGCGCCTCAACAAATATTCACCTGTATTAGCCGGAAGTCAAACTCAAGACCTTTAGGTCATCAGCCACTATAAAACCAGCCAGTTATATACAAGTAAACCCGTGTAAAACTTTTTCACATTCAACCATCCCCTCTGCCCCCCCCCCCAAAGAATTATTTAGCCTTTTTTTGGGTTGTTGAAATTAAATTCTCTGTGAAGTGTATACCCAAAATAGCAAAGAGATTATTTTCGGTAATTGATACAAAAATATTATTAGATTTTTCTTTAAGCTTAATATCTTACACAAACAATGTTTTTAACAAAAACTGTGTATGCTAAGTCGGAAGTCAGTAAAAAAACCTTACCAATGATATCTTATTCAACGTTGTAGGCTTTGTATTAGTTGAGAAAAAGGGACGTTGACAACATATATATATATATATATATGTTATATGTTTATATATATATTTGGGTGACCTGGCGGTCTAGAGGTAAGGTGTCAGACTTCTGTGCTGGCGGCCGGGGTTCAATCCTCGGTCACGGCACAGATTTTTCTGATTACCAAATCCTTCCTTCACCTCTGACATGACATCTTGTGAATGTGAGGAATGCCAGGCCTCCACCGTGGTTTGGATCCCATGTTAAACTGTAGGTCCTCCATTTCATCTCACAATCACCCTACCATTTCACATTAGCGAAAGTGCGTATAACCCGAACGGGTAGTAAGACGCGGCGCTAATAATAATATATATAAGTGACTCTTGAAATTCGGCAGGGACTCTCCTTCCAAGGCATAGACATCCTATAAGAAGAGTATTAGCAAAAGTCAACAACCAAGAGAACTAAACACGGGGTGGAACATTATATTGGTCAAAAATAAAACTGATTAATTAAACGTAAATCTGAAATTGGAAATTCAGCATAAAGGTATAGGAGGATAGTCTCATATAACAACAACAAACTGGAAGTTTTCAAATGAGAATCCAAGAAATGGGATGGGGAAGCTAAAGTTAGAAAATAAAAATTGGATGAAGTAAAAAATTAAAACTTGGCAAACAGACCCAAAAAAATTTTAAATCTCATTTTTTTTAGAGTGAATTGAATAATGAGATAGTTATGGGGAAAGGGGGTGGTTTAAGATTTTTAAAACTAACTGTACACAATAACTTTCCATTGTAGTAAAAAACTGAATTTTGGGAGGCAAATATAACAATCTTTCCAATTAAATTAAAAGGGAAAATAATGTTTTACTTTAATTTGGGACATTGGTGAACATCGTTGGTTGGGGGGGGGGTTACTACTATTAATAAAAAAACTCAATTTTAGGTGTGGTAGAGAGAATAAATTTGTAAGCAGGCATAACAACATCCCCAGATAAATTAATTTGACTTAAAGTTCAAAATTTCAAAGGAGGATCTGTTTAAATGGAAAGGGACTATGGGGCTAAAATTTCCAAAACTTATAGAAAAGGCTGTTTTTCCTTGGGGTATGGAAGTGAAATTCAGCAAGATTTTATAAGGAACACTACACATAACCATAAAATATATGAGATTATAAATGTAGAGAAAGGGTTAGATGGAATGTGGGTTAGTCTATTTATATAGCTTTAACATTATTCTAAGATTCATTACCTCTGGTGAATACGGATGATTTGTGTCTGTACGAGAAATCTACTTCAACTGATGAAATACCCTTTACAAGTAAGCTCGCTACTTACTTTCTCTATATAATTAGGAACTCGAAAGTTAATGGCCGCTATG
This sequence comes from Timema shepardi, assembly GCA_902151425.1. NCBI lineage: Eukaryota > Metazoa > Arthropoda > Insecta > Phasmatodea > Timematidae > Timema > Timema shepardi. The sequence continues at coordinate 429,997 of CABFVX010000003.1, read as the reverse complement.
ACAAACAAGATAGTTAAGGTTCACATTCTCCAACATTGTTTCATAATTCAAGTACACACTTGTTACTTTTTCTCCAAAGCACTATAGTCAAAACGTATTTATTTTACCTGTAAAACCGCGCATCATTCATATTCACAAGTAACTTTGGATAATCAATACTATTATGTAATGATTATTGACTTTATAAATAAACGGTATTAATCAAACGTGAGTACTTTCTCATATGAGAATGAGATCCCATTTTTCAATAGGTGATCTTCAGTAAATAACTCCTTAATCAGTTTCCCTCAAAAACATATATTGGTAATCACTTTAAACAATATTCAAATATAGACTAAAAATGCTAATCACAATTAAAGCAAATATAATATTAATAGATTTGTCTTCATTAAATTAATCTCAAATACTTTTGATCTTATATAATTAACATGAACAAACATTTTTACTAATATTGAAAAGCACTCTCCAAATATTCATGTTGATTAAACTTCTTGTAGCCATGTTAATAATAAAAAAAAAGTTAATTATATAATAGCCTTAAACGAATACTACCCTTCGAAATCGTTAAATTAGTTTTTGATTTAAAATACACTTTTCAAAGGTACCGTAGGCAAACGGTGAACTACCATCAATTAGGGATTTAGGATCAACATTTTTAAAATTCCAGTTGTATGACTCTATAAAAAAATTAAATTTTAATATTCACCATATTTTAAAGAATAACCTTTTCACTTTTCTTACTATGAGAAAATTAAGAGATGTTAGGAACTCTAGAAAAAACTTTTATAATTTTAAGATATTACAGAATTCTCAAACCTTAACACAAACACTGTGATCAGTACAAGCAATAAAGTTGACTTAAGCGATTCTTCTTCCTGGGTACTAAGACTAGTTTTTAGATTATGTAGCTCATGTCAGTCCACGGTGAAACAACTCTTCACTTTGGTAAGCTTTGTAGTTGAAACAGCACCTCCCACTCGACTCCAAAGCTTGCTTTATGAAGTGCTTTTCGAACAAAGCCCACATACGATGTGGTATATTATATTTCCTATTGAAATTGGTCACCCTAGATGTAAGAGTTTTTTTTTGTTGAAGGAGTCTTTACAAATAATGTCACTATACACGATATAGAAACTATGTTTGTTTAATTTATAGGAACCCGAAGGAGATATTTCACAAAAAAAATAATTAAAACCCACATAGTGGCATTAAAGTAAAAGGTTGTATAGAGAATGCTATCATGGCAAAATTCGTTCAAATTACGAACATCCAAAAATGTTACTGCCCCTTAAATATCCAATGTCTAGATTGCGAACCAGTGAAATAGCATTTCGCGGTAATTGTACGTGGGAGTGGTAACACGGGCGGGTGGGGGGCTTTCCTCCTGATCAATCTTACCATAACCTAACCTAACACAACCCAACCTAATCTAACCTTACCTAACCCCTTACCTAGCCTAGCTTGACCTGATCTAACCTAGCCTAAGATAACATAAAAATACTTGTGTATGTAATTTAATTAAATTAAGAATGACGAGGCTGAAATAAAGTACGACTGCTAGTCCACCATGAGTCTTATCAAATTAGGAGCGGGATTGCATAGCAACATGGTGTTTATGCAATCTGGACTCCTCCACATATATAAAAAATATCAAGCTCGCAATAAAGGGGGCGCTTAATTTAAAGCTTAAAACTCACAAAAATTATTCTTCCGATACCCGTGAACTGTGATTTGAGTCTCGATTTGATGTTCTCAATTGTTTTTTCCATGATTTTTTTCTTTCTAATTCCACATACAAATGGCGATGCACTTCTTCTAAAATTCAACCTTACACATAACATTTTAGCATAATTGGTACATAGGCTTTTATTCCAATAGGGTAGTAAGATTTACCGGTTAAAGAAATTCCTGTTATTATTGGTATGGTAGAAACAAAATATATTTTCGTCTGATTAAGAAACCTTATATTTTGGAATAGAATGCATTAATATGATTATAGTTATTTTAATATTCAATCTTTATTTATTATATATTTAGGTTAAGAAGTGAACGCTGAAAACATATACTTTATGATCACATGGGTAACACAAATTGATCAGTATAATTATTTAAAGATTACGTTGAACAACTAATTAATTATTTGACATTTTTAATGAGCTTATACATCTAGGAAAGATTTAAAAAATAAATAACTATGAAAATTATATGATTCATGATATTACTAGGTCAGTAGTTTGTTGACGTGTTTCTTCTTTGCTTTTTTCAAAAATATATTTCTAATAAGCCAACTTACATTTTATTGTTTTAAGTTTAACGATCACAAGGATAAAACTAACTTGTGTTCGCTTATTATTGCAATTTGTAAAACGTAAACAATTGACCTGTTGGATATTTTTTTTTATTTAATCCCTTTCCAACAAACTCTCTAAGAGTTTTAATACCGTCACACTGGACAAATTGGGAGAGCGCTTTTTTTTTTACAAGCAATAAACAAGTCTCTGCCTTGCTAGTAAATTTTCGTGTACAACAAAGTGTTGGCCAGCAGCCAAACTCTTGTACAATGTTTTCTCTTCCTTTTCAAGAAGAGAAATATGGCTACTTTAAACTTGCGAGTATTGCATTTCTTCTTTTGTGATATTTTAAAATTAAATATAACTTATAGGTCAACATTTTCAAACCACGATAATGTTGCGATTCTGAGTAGCTGGTCTAGAATATGCGTATTCGTTTCTCAGTAAAGTCTTAAGAGTATATCATATTAATAAATTGAGACGTATCTTCTCCTAACAAAGAATTTATTAACCTATTTTAGAAGAGTAGAATTAAGTGTTTTGTCTGATCTGGTGCTATGTCGGTTTTAAAGTCCTCTATTATTACTTATCTATTATTACTTTTTCCTGATTTGTGTGTGACATTTTACACCCTCCAAAAGTCACTACAGGAACTAGAAAGCTGAAACATGCAAATTAAAATTATAGATGCCAGAAATACACTAAATTAGCCGGGTTTTATTCTTTTCGATTGTTCTTTAATTCAATTAGTATGGAGTTAATTTATTTCATTCTCACTTTATTCACTCTTTATAAATCACAGAAATATACATTTTTCAAGGAAATCAATGCACTTATCATTTGAAGAGTAGGATTATTTAGATTTTCTAAGATTATAATTGACATTTCATAGAAAAGTCTAAATTCCGGTCAGTTAGTAAATCTCAAGTTAAAGTACAATGTATAAAATGAATCAAATAGCCAAACTATTATTTATGATTTTCAGTGAGGATTACTAAGCCAAAGGTCCCGGGTTTGATTCCCGTATCCAGGTGTCATTTTTCAATTTTCAGAACAATCTATAAAAGCTTAATTTCTAAGTCAATAAGAGTACAAATATCTTTCTACGAGTTATAAAATACTATCTCACTGTCAATTAACAAAGACTAAATGTATTATCGGAACAAACAAACCATTCAAATCTTTATTACACCCACTTCGATGACGTAGTTGGCTATCGTGCTAGTCGTGTTGAGCTCGACTGCCAAGGACGGGGAGATCGAGGTTCAAACCTTGTTCGGGTGAACTGGGGGTGGTTTTTCCTAAATGGTTTTCCACTCACTCTGCGCAAATGCGGGTTCACTTCCTCTAATTCAACCTTCCCAATTACCAATCAATTAGCGTAATTATTACTTAAAGCGTATAACCCGGATGGGTAGTAATACGCGGTGATAACTAATAATAATATTAATAAATCTTCATTATTGACTGTTCATGTCCCAGGGTCTGTTTTAGATTCCTTTCAAATTTCTTGTGATTTTTAAGCAAATCTAAAAAATATTTACTTTTTCTCAAGAAAACTTAACCTCAAAATATTTTTAATAAAATAAATAACATACTGTATTATTTGATTCTTGATTTTAGTTGGCATGGATTTTAAATTTGTCAAGTCATTTATGTAATATTAGCGTTTACTGATAATATGATAATGTTACTACCCGCCTCTAAACAAGCTAATATTCATAGACATCCGGCAATAAAATACCAATAGAACTTGCCAATTTAAATATTAACACAAATAATCTACTACTCATAGATTTCCAGCATTAGTAAACATCACGATCTTACTATGTCATATATATAGGCATTTACTTACGCGTATATCTGCCTGAAGTAGAGCGACATATAAGTCCAGCCTGCTCACCACAGATTCAAGAATGAAAATAAGTTCAAAACACAAGACAAATGTACAGCCCCCTGATGTTCGACGAAGAAAGTCATCAATACTCTGTTTGGCCAGTACGGTACTAGATAGAAGACCACTCGTATGTTTGACACCTGGGTTGGCGTACACGACCTTAACAAGCATAGCTCTACACCTGCTCGCGTTGTGAGTCAAAAGAAGCGGCAGATGTTCAAGACAACAAACCGGCCTACTTGACCAACACAGTGAGGCCTTTCCACCAGATGTTTGCAGATGATGTAATTGTAAAGGAGAACGCTCATTTTCCCTCCCTTTCAACTAGACATATATAACGAGGGATCACAGACACACTCATAGATTATTACTTTGGCCACTTCCACGAGAAGTTCTGTTGAGGCCTAGGATGTTATCTAGCCAGGATTACTTATAATATTTTCGTTTAAATCTTAATTGCTGCGATGGGTTTGATTTTCTTAAATACTTTGGTTTATTTTGTTATGAAAATCGGTCAGTTTAGCCATTGTTAATTTTTTACCAAATACTTTAATTCTAAACGTCAATTCTGTTATGGAGCACTTAGTTCTTCCTGTTGCTGCTTGGGCGCTAGTATCGTAAGTTCTTGATTTAAAGAGATAGCCACGTATGTTGGTTATTTTTATGGTTTGCAATATTTAGGTTAAATATTAAATTTATCCTTGTATGTTTATCAGTAATTTGAATTCTTTAAAGTGATAATGATTCTTTTGAAGACTTATTAGCTTTGAAGTTAATGTTAAAGTATCTTATTAATAATAATTAGCACCACGTCTTACCACCCTATCGGGTTATACGCCCATCTTATTCTTGTAGCTTAATACGGGTTTTGACTTTAGTATTAGTTTATTCTTTGAGGAAAAACTACAAGTTCTGTAACGTAACATTTTGTAGGTTTACATTAAATATTAATATGTGGGAATTTTGTTTAATTATTTCACAGTGACGAGAGTAATTGTTCTACGAAGGCTTAAGTTAAGTCGGGAAGTCAAACCTTTGTGATGTAACGTAAATAGCTGATGCGATATTAAATTTAAATCAATTTCATATATTTAAAACAGTTTTGTCTTTATTCACTAGAGTAAATCTCAAGTTTTGCCAAATATTTAAAAGAGGCTCATTAAGCTCTTTGTAATTTTGTATAATTTTAAGGAATTAAAATTTAACGTAAATGACTAAGGCAATTTTTAAATTTTTTAGTCTATTCACTGGTGTGAATCTGGATCATGTTAAACCTTTTTCAGAGAGGCTGTTAAAGCTCTTTGTAATGTTTGTAATATTTAGTAATTTAAAATTTTGATTCTTTTGATTTTTTTTACTGTGGTGAATTTGATAGCTATCATTTAGAAAATTTTATTTAAATAAAGACAGCAATTTTGTTTATTTCATTGGTCTCTTCTAGACGAGTTTAATTCTTTTAAAATTATAAAACGCTAAAATTTATTTGTTTTTCAACACACTTCAGTATGACCTGTAAGGCCATGCAACTTTTTGTATTATTACTGTTTGTTACTTTGAATAAAACTCCAAAATTTCATTAACAGGCAAATGTTTTTTATTTTTCATATATTTATTTCCTTTAGAAATACCTTCCCCCC
>CABFVX010000003.1:411698-424160 GCA_902151425.1 Timema shepardi | reverse complement strand
TTTTGTTTTAGTATATTTTTGCAGTAATAAAATAGAGTGAAAGTATTGCTGTATACTTAATTGTATTATGTGGGCATGCAATTTTTCAAATTATTTTTATTTTGAGTTACTTAAACCTTTTATCTCTTTCTGAATTTAGAATTGATTCCTAACTTTTATGCCACCTAAATGACTGGAAAGTCAAGAAACTAAAAATAATTACCTTATTATTTCTTCTTCTCTCATTGAGATAAAATAGCATATATTGTTATAACTTGATGTAATATTTGTTGTAGCTTATTATATCAATTGAATGATAAGAGTGAGGGAACTGTAAAATTTATTTCATAGCTACAAAAAGTGGCCTTACACTAAGCAGGAAATGTAATGGAACTTTTCCAGTATGCAGAGGGCTATATTTATGCACAATTTTGTTTTACTTTTTGCACACTGCGGAAAAACTTGACTTCACTTTTTTTCTCTCCCTCTCACTCTCTCTAATATATATATATATATTGGTTGATTTGTAGGAGAAAGCTAAAATTACCAAATTAATTTTAATATATCCATACATCATGTCCTGTACCCGCAACGGTCGCATTTGATAGATAATATCAATACGTATAAAGTAACACAAATAGCATTAAATTCAATCAATATTGGTGGCAAAACATAAGTTTTAAATTTTCTAGATAGGTTTGCAAACCAAAACCAAAGTAAATATACCCGGTATGTATTTATTTACATTTATTTATATTAATTAAAGTGGGATATATTTATATTATATATAGATAGATAGGTGTATATATACTTTTATGTGACCCATTTTTACTATTTTTTTTATATTTATATATATATATATATATAACTTATAGCACGAACGGTTAATAACATGTAGTGCTATGTATTATTATTATTATTATTATACACTTCAATTTTACTAGCTATACTTGACAAACAAAATTAATTACATGTCATATTCGTAAATATTATAAACCTAAATGATAATAATCACACCAATCTTCGTAAATATTAATATTTAATCTTTAATTTTAGATGTAATAGATTAAATATCATGTTGAAACAATATACCTATTTAAGTAGTTTTATTAATCAATATGTTTTAATGGTGGATATAAAACGTGTTTTAGAATTTTAATTTTCTTTTAAAATGCAGACAAACTTTTATATAATAGTAGTTATAAAAATATAAAAAATAAAATAAATTATTTTATTTAACAGTGTTAAATTTAAAGTGAAATAGCTGGATTATCCATTATTTTGAGCTCAATAAGATTAAATCATAAAGTATTTAGCAAACCAAGTCGATATTATTAAAACCCACCAAATAACCACTTAAGAATATTTTGAGGCAAAGCTAATTTAAAAAGGTTCATATTTTTAATAAATCTTTTCGTTATTGAATAAATAAATAAATATATATATGCTAAACATTATATTATAAAATCGTTTATTTCATTTTCGAAATGTTTGATACCAGTTTAAAAAATGTTAAAATGTTTCAAACGTAGTTTAGTACTTTTAAGCTTATTTTTCAATCAATATATTTTCCAAAGCGTAATGTTTGATGGAGCTGTCGATGATGAGTGTTAGCGTAACTGACAGTTTTCACAATACTATATTCTACATTCTTTACTAATGGGATTGGTGTTTCATCTGTTTGATTTTTCTACCTGCCGATAGGGAAATATTTATAGTTATTACAGTAAGTTATTTGATTGACGCTGAAGTGTAAACGTAACTCACCAGATATCGTTTAGTTAAACTTATCCAAACCTTAATATAAATAATTGAATCTCTTTTCATATTTTAATATTTAGATTAACTCTTCAAGCTCTGTATTTTCAATAAAACATTTAATATATTAATGTACAAATATATGGATGAGGAAGGTTCATCTGAAGAGGTGCACCCACAAAAAAGGGAGGGGAAAACACTACTCTAATAAGTAATACATTAAAAATAACCCCAAACGAACACGCCTAATATTAATAGTTTAAATCTACCTCTCACTGTAAAACTAGTGAAACCGAAGAGAGAATTTAAGAAGACGCGTATTGTAAAGTCACATGAGTAGGGTAAGATAAATTCACAGTGATAAATCCATTGTGGGAAGACACCCTAATTAAGTTCAGCTGGGATTCAAACCACGTCACTTAAATCCCAGTGGAGATTAGTGGTGCAGTTAAGATGAAGTACAATTATATAGGCACGAAAAGAAGGGAAAACAAATGTGATAAATATCTTGCTTAAAACTATAAAAAGTAAATCCTAGCCCATAAAGTGAATCTAACATCAAATCCCAGTAAATAACAAGCTAATCTATAACTATCTTGATTTCCTGCCATGTACCATTTGGTTTTACAATTAACGATCCCTTTACTCTATACTCTTTTATATAAAATGTCAGTGCATTTACTGAAATTACATTTCTTAGTTATTTTTTATAGACCAAGCGGATAACTAGATGTTGTTTCATCAAACTCGGTGGTCTTGGGGTAGGGTGCTCACCTAAGGACCTGAATTTCGTGGACTCTAACCCAATGTGTCGACGGATTTTTCATGTGCGATAACATTGCGTAGCGCAACTTCCTTCGGAGAGGAAGTAAAGGCGTTGTTTTAATGTTGATTGTGGAATGTAAGAGAAGCCTGGATTTCTTATTAAAATATCTTTTCCAATTAAGATTTGTAGAACCTTTCTCTCTCCCTAATAGAAATATTCGTTTGCTGGTATAATTATATTAGTCTGTTCAGAAAGCGCATGTTAAATACCTCAAATAAACTAATAGTTAAGTGACCCAGTAGTCGAGAGTTAAGTTGTCGGACTTATGTGTTGGGATCTGGGGTTCAATCCCTGGTCCCGGCTCAGATTTATATGATTACCAAACCCTTCCTTCACCTCTGACAAGACGTGTATTAATCACTACTTGTGAATGTGTGAAGTTCCAGGCCTCCACTGTGGTTCGGATCCCACGCTAAACTGTATGTCCTACATTTCATCTCACAAGCACCCTACCATTATACATTATAGCGTAAGTGCGTATAACCCGAACGGGTAGTAAGACGATGTGCTATTAATAGTAATAATACAAACAAGTATTTCTGATTAGAGTTCCATCTAATAATATTAGTATGAGAGATGAATTATATTTAACATATAAACTATATTAAACATATAAATTATATTACTTTGAAAATCCAAGTGAGATATATAATCTTGTATTTATTAATATGGTTTTTTATTTTAAAATACGCAACTATTCAAATATTACAACTTTGAGTTACACCATTAGAGTTTTTATAGCATCCAGTTACCAGATTAAATTACACATTCCACCAAAAAGGAAATTATCCTTTTAATTATATATATATATATATATTTATTTATTTTCACAAATACAGAGTTAGATTAATTTTATTTGGATTAGTTTTATATAAAATCTTGTTTAGCTAAGAAAAATAAATATCATTAAGAATGAATAATAAATTGTAGGTTTTATTAATTGCAGATCATAAAAAATTTAGTCAACTCCATACAGTATATTATCTTTCTAATAGATAAAAGTATTTCCCATTATTTTTCAAAATGTTAACGAAAGAATATTGTAATTACAAAACCTCGAAATAAACACACCACTACACATATCAAATACTTAAGTTTTGTTTGCTTTAATAATCAACCCATGTATTTAAAATTGTATTTAAGGTTTTTATATTAATACATACTGGTTAATATTTGAAACATGATAAGGTATATTAGATATTACACTTGAGACAATTTAAAAAAAAATCTCACCACAGTATTAACGTTATCTAAGGTGTAAGATCATAAATAAATTAAACCACACATTTAGAAGGGGTATAAGCTTAAATATTAGCCATGTTAATTCAAAATATTATTAATATTTAATTTATTAATACTATTTTTATATCTGCTCTCTACTCTTAAGATGGTGCAATTCTTATCAAAAAGAAAATTAAGATATTTTCTAAGGAACCAAACTTTATCAGTCTCAATATCATAATAAAATGCTATTATCTACCTCGGTCTTGTTTTAAAGATCTTGCCTCAGGACCTGATGTTCATGGGATCAAAACAAGCAGGTTTCAATAGATTTCTCTTGAGTGATAAAAAAAAACATACCGTAAAACAGCTTCCTCCTGAGAGGAAGTAAGAACATCCGTCCCATGTCCATGTTCCTTGTAAATTGTGGCATGTAAGTTAATCCTGGAAGCTATGTGAAAATACCTCTACGACCATATGTTTAAACCTTTATTCTCTCGCCCATAAGAAATACACGTGGGCTGATATAATCAGTCGGTTCATAAAGTTCAACTTAAATTAATCAAACAAATAAATGATATCTATCGGACATAATATTTCTTGATAAAAATGGATATCTTCTTAATATGTTTATTATTACTATTATTATTAGTACCGCGTCTTACTACCCGTTCGGGTTGTACGCACTTACGCTAATGTGTAATGGTAGGGTGATTGTGAGATGAAATGATGGACCTACAGTTTAACGTGGAATCCGAACCACGGTGGAGGCCTGGCATTCCCTTAATATGTTTAACACACTTATGATAAATTATATTTTTTTCAGTGTGTGTGTTTTTTATAGTACGCTTTACCTTATATACCCACTAAAGGGAGTGATCAATTCAACTAACATCACCTCTTTATATCTTCCTCCCTTTGATTAAATTGTTGGTTATCATAAAATAGACCTATTATTTAAAAAAAGTGGTTCAAAGCAATAGGTCGTATTTCCAAATTGTCTATTTTTGGCTTTTCTCTAAAAAACCCATAATACAATGCTAATTTACATGTAAATATTTTTCCAGAAACTTATTTAAAAATCAATATGTAAATCTTATCTTTATTGATTTAAAATTTTCAAAAATCTATTATCAATAAAAGCTTTCAATACAGTTATAAATATAACAGAGGGACGGTAATAATTATAATTGTAAACATACTTTTTCTATATTGGAAATAATTTAAGCGTGGCTATGCGTATTATCTTGTGGTAGAATTCATTTAAATTATAATCTTTATTTATTAGCGAAATTAAACGAAACTTATATTATGTTTATTAGCATCCAAATGATTAATCTAATATTTTAAATAAAACATCTTGTTTATTGATGTATTTGTTAGTAAAAAAAGTCAACATAATGTTTTATTTGTTCAGATTTAAAAATACCACAAAACCGAGAATATGTATAATTTAGCTGTATCAATCTGTAATGATTAATCATCTAAGAATAGAATTAATAAATTCAAAATTGGTAGAGGTCTACAGAATTTATTATTCACTCAGACAAGCTCAAATAGATCTCGAATCAAAGTACTGAACTTTAGTTAAAGTAACATAAAGCAAAATACCATACAAGAATTTAAATTTAAATTTATTTAATGAATTAATACACACATACTAAAATCTTATATATATTTGTACACAAATATTCGTGTTATTATTTATAATAACAATAATAATTATCTATTTTTCGAGATATACCTTTTTTCTGATTAATAAATAGTTATGAATAAACAAATAAATAAAATAATTAACAAAAAATAAATGGTTCAACAAAATAAAACAAACTTTTACACAAAGTGTATTTCTAGAAACAAGATTTTAGAAAATAATATTTTCAGGTATCTACCTTTAACAAGGTTTTCGTTAGAAAAATAACATGATATTGTCAGTTAAAATAATCACTCTTCATATATATATTAAACAAAAATTAAACACTTAAATTTTCTGAAACCAGTTAATTGCCAACCACACACATCACAAATTATTACATAAAAATAAAAATGTTATACCTTTTATTATGGAAAAAAAATCCAGATGCCAATTTGGAAAATACTATATTCTTTAAACATCTAAGCATCCAGTTTGAATAAAGCTATCAAACTTTTTCTGATATAGTATGAAGATCAAAAACGGGCAGAATTCTAAAATTCCACATTTTGGATTTGAGGCAAATAAAATTTAAAGAACAAATAAAATTACTTCCAAAATTGTCATACTAACGGTATTTTAAATATATTTATATGAGAAAGAAAAAATTTACACCAGCTCAAATTTTCAATTATCCACAAATATGAAACATTGGTTTAATTATCATATCATAGACTTAGTAAATCACTCCAACGGAAATGTATGGGACGACATACAAGATAGCTGGAAGTGATTCAGTAATAAACCGAGAAAGAAAGCAGTAGCCAACTTAAGATTGACAACAGGCTTCGATTTATTGGCTGAGAACCTAAAAAGTATAAGAATTCTTCGAACAAAATACCCTATTTTCCATGTAATTGTTCTGATTTTGGATCATCTTTTCGTTTGCGTTGATTTGGATTCAGAATCATAGAGGAAAGGTAATATTTACAAATTGTATTGTGATGCCAGAAACAGTAGAGTATAATTATGAAATATTTTAATTTTTATATAATCGTTATATTTGTTTTTATATTTTATTTGGTATCTCTGTATTCTGTATGGGATTATATAACTTAATATCTAGTTTTAATGCGATTCCAAACATGTAATGGATTGAATTTTATTTAAGAGCCATATGTAGCACCAGTATAGTTATCAAATTGCATAAAACCCTAACTCACTACAAGGAATGTTAAGCTCCATAGCCAATTGTTCTTAAGATCATGTCGTATGTCAAATTTATGAGGCTTAGTGTCATGACACGTCACGGGGACACGCACAACTCAACGCGGTTACAGTAATTTCACACGTCACGTATGAAGGACACGCGGTTAATGACCTTGAATGCGCCAGTGACGTACATGAGGCTAAGACAAAACGCGTGGTAATTGCTTGGCTTTACATGCAGAGCGAAGTGATGGCGAGGGGGAGGGGGGTTACTGGGTCTTTAATGATCTCCATTAAGGGTAGGAGCTCGTTCAGGTTGACTGTTTGAAAACCCACGCTGTTAAGTGGTTACTGGGCATTTACTTTTGAGTGAAGATTAATTGTGACACTATTTTCACTTGATTTATAACAGAACCTTACCTTTCTAAGATTCACTTTTGGTATTTTATCTACTTTACAGATGGTGGTTTGAGATATATGCAGATTGTCTTCTCTTTGATGACTCTGTAAATAGTAAAATAAATAAATCCAGTTAGTGCTATTAGCAATCTAATTTTCAACGCGCTTAATTTTGACCTTCAGAAACTATCTCATGGATTGTTGTTTGAATATTGTCACATACTTGAAGAGAAAAATCTGAACATATAAATAATTAGATTTTAAAATGGCAATTATTAAATTATAACATCCAATAAACAATCTTAATGATCTAAAGATTTTCGTCCGTGGCTCTATGTTAATTTATTTTTTAACTTGAAATATATAGGTCAATATTTTTCTTAATTACTCTTTGTTGTGATATTTATTGAGGATTGTCATTGAAATAAATTTATTAAATCTTTAAGCACATTTTTTCAACAATTAAACGTAGAAAATAAGGGTTTAAATCATTTAAGAACATGTTGATACCTATTATCTCAATGTATTGTGAGTTATGATTTCTATTTAAAAAAACAGTATTTTAATTTAAAGGGGATTTCTAGACTCTGCTAAGCTTTCATAAACACTGTTATGGGAACCCTTGATAGATCGTTCCAACTAAAATTTAGCTAAAATTTACAAGCATGTACAATTTGTAATAAAAACATTATATTTGAATTTAATAGTTTAAAAAAGATTGTTTGAATTCATAAAGTAAACTAGACTTAACGTCATTTTACGTGAGATACCAATGTTTAGATATTATTTTAAATTGTCAGAAATACAGATATAGCTATTATCAGTTATTTATATTTTTTGAAAGTAATTTTTGATAGTTTTTGAAACTTCAAGACTACTTTGCCAAAATAAATAATACACTGAGAATTAATTTCGTATCACCCGCAATGAGGCTTCGGAAAGAGTATATGTATCTTAAATTTAACAATAAATTTTTGCTTCCTAGCATTACATTTTATAAAAGATTTTAGTGAAATTTTAAGATATTCACTTAACTTTATTTTTATTTATCACTGAATTTTTGTACACTTCTATGACTGGACTCTCGATGCCATAAAACATTTATCCAGGTCTTTAAATTACTGATTTTCATAAAACTCGCAATGTCAGATTTTTTTTCTTCAACCACTGTGATTTAAACAAGTATAAACGTTAATTATTATTTTTTTATTGTTATAACATTTATGAAATAATTGTTATAATTATTAAGAATTATTATGAAGTAGTTTTAAATTTATTAATTTTTTAGAGATTAATTCTGGTGATTTTTCCAAACCGGGATGCTATCATATAAAATGTCTGAATTAGTTTGTATGGTTTTATCGTGATAAAGAGGACCGAACTCAAATTATATTTTGGTACACGAAGGTATTTTATATTGACAGTTTTCTAGTTTTACTTCCATGTAATTAATCTAACTATAATATTCTTTTAAACTTTGTAATAGCTATTTTGCTATTTAATAAAGATGTGCTATATGAGATTAGTTAGAACAGGATAAATTATTGTTTTTTTTATTCTGTTTGGTCCATTACTTTTTTAGGTGAATTTTCCATGTCAAAAAGCCTCTCCTCTGCCTCCCCAGTACAATAATTTTCTTCTTCCTTTAATGTCAACCAAAATATGAATAATTATTTATTCTAACCTCTTCCTTACCTTGATCTTTCCTTCTATGACGTTTTGAAGAAGATAGTTCCTCCAAGGCATGTGTCCAATCCAGTTTGCTTTGTACCGAAGAATCATATCCACAGTGGCTATCTTTTCAACCAGTCTTCTCTGAGAACTTAATTTGTAACCCTAACTGTAAATATGATCGTCTAAATTCTTCCACAGTACCACAATTCATAGTTCTCTGATTATTTATTTTCTATATTACAAAGCGTTCGTTTCTGCTACTTACAGCGCGATGATCCAAATATAGCATTTCATCAGTTTCTTCCTCAGTTACCAAATAAACTTGCTGGTCAGCCATAATGTACTTAAAAAATAAACCTTGGCAATGGCGTGCATCGTACTCCTTTACTTGGTCAAGTAAACACTATTTATCAGATAACTACCTTGGTTCTTGAACTGCGCTATTTTTTCCAAATCTTAGTTTCCAATTTTATTTTAAATGAATCTTAATTATTCTTAAATCACTCATTTTTAACTTCTAGATATTTATACTAATTAATTATTCAAGGAACACCCAATAAACAATAACAAAAGATCTGATTATAAGTGAAAATATATAATTTCTATGAAACATAAGGACAAAATTAAGGATAGAAATTAAAAAAAAAATCTATCTTTAATTTTTTCCTTATATTTCATATAAATTATATCTTTTCACTTATAATAAGATCCTTTTGTTATTGTTTATTGGGTGTTCCTTGAATAACTAATTTGTATCATTTTAATTCTTCTTACTAAATCACTATGAATATAACTAATATTTTAGATATTTATTTCCATTCCATATTTTCTCCCAAACTAAACCAGATGGTACATCTTTTCATGTAAATCTTATTAATTTTGCCCAGTTTTGCTAAATTATTTGAATATATGATTGCGTTGATTGTGCGTCCTCCTATTCTGGAATTGACATGTCGCTAAACTGTATCATTTACTAGCAATTCTGGTTATCATTTGAATATACAGGGTGACAAACGGATCTTCTTCAGCCTGGTTTCATTGTTTGCCACCAGCATGTTGTGCATCGATAAATCTGGCAATGTCTTTATTCTTGAATCACTGTTTGACAAGGGTATGGTTTAGTAGGTGCGTGGTGACTTGGCGGTCTAGGTGTAAGGTGTCAGACTTCTATGCTGGCGGCCAGGGTTCAATCCTCGGTCCCGGCAAAGATATATATGATTACCAAACCCTTCCTTCACCTCTGTACAAGACATCTTGTGAATGTGAGGAATGCCAGGCCTCCACCGTGGCTCGGATTCCACGTTAAACTGTAGGTCCTCCATTTCATCTCGCAATCAACCTACCATTTCGCATTAGCGTAAGTGCGTATAACCCTAACGGGTAGTAAGACGCGGTGCTAATGTGTAAATGTTTGCCTTATACATCCTCAATTTGATGTTTGTCACAACCAGGTCATTCCAGTGACAGAATTCAAACGAGCGGTTTGTCTTTTGTAGTTTTTCTCCGCAGTGCTTTTGGTAATTTGATCGTCTGCTTCCTTCCTTTTCGGACCACATTGTTTCTCTTTCGGCCTCGATGATGGTGTTCAATTTCCCTATTCCCTCGGGTTGAATAATTATTTCAATCTCGTAAAATATTTATTATACCTGGACACCATTGTGGTCTGTTATTGGCATGTATATCTCTACTATTAAAATATATCTACAGATCTAGCGTTGGATTTCACAAACATTAAGCGATCGTTATTAATACGCCACTTTACTAACACTTTTAAAAAAATCCATTCTCCTTTGTACTTTTACAGAATTCCCATTTATTTACAATTTAGAATTTTAACATACTTTTAAGTGGTAATAGTACCCTTTAATTAATATCTACTAAATACCACAACGAGCTTATATTTATTACTCGCACACAACTCCCAGTTCTTGATCCAGAATATAAAATGATTTAACACTTATTTTATATGAAATCATCGAAGCTTCTAGAATAAATCACCGCAAAGATTTTCAGACCACGTGCACTTTTGAACAGACAGTACTTTAAAGTACTAAACTAAGGCAGCTCTATCTTGTAACTCATTGTCAAGGAAGTTATCATAATTTAAATCTTAAGCTTAATTTACATGTGTTAGTGAATATAAAAAAACTATTTTTTGGTAAAATGATAAGTATAAAATAATTATAAACTATTATTCAAATACACGCACACATTATTTTGACTCGAAATACAGAGTATTCTCAATAAGAAAATTAAATAATACTTGTACCATGTATAATATACAAGAGACAATATTATGAATGAAATAATTAATTTTTATGAAAAATACACCACTTGAAAAATTGTATCCAATATATTATTTTATGCTTAAACAATGAGTACTCCAATATTATTAACCTTATGAAAATAAATTAAAAATTTAATTAATATATATCCTATATTGGTGATTCTTCTTATTTTAAATGACAATTTTTAACATGCTTACCGTGGATAATAGATTGATAGATTGTTAAAATATAACTTAAGATGATTCAAAACTTAGATTGCTGACTAGAAACTTATTTCTTAAATATAAGTTTATCGTAGTAATTTTAAATGAATTTTAACATACATTATACATTCTAACGTATATATTTTTTAAATTCTCGCCTTACTAAATATTCAGATTATACATATTTAATATATATTAATATTTATATTTGATAATTATTATAGGATCTAGTGAGTGTGTAGTAAATAATTGCTAAGTTTAAAGCCCTCTATCAATAATGATTAAAATTATAACAATGCTGTAGAATATAATTCTCCTTTATGAAATCCGTTCATCTATACAAAATGTATGTTTTGATTATGTATGTAACATCTATTAGTTTAATGCACACAAATTCGTGTCTACATCTATTAATTAAATATTGATGTAATGCATTTATTATTTCTTTTAGATACTTCAACACTGATCATAAATAGTTAGCTACCATTATTTTCTTATTTGTATTAATCTGGCTACAACAGTAGACTCATGAAAACTGTATAATAGCATAGTAATATTGAGTTTTTTTAAGTTGTCGACTCCAACAAATAACACTTGTAAAAAACATGCATGTTCAGCATTTTGTCTAAAACATTACCAGGCAAGTATATTTTGCGAGGCACACCCGGTGTGTATATCTCTCATTTGCCGGCAGTTAACCTCGGCTGGTCTAATGAGCCATGCAACTGAACGTTTCACAGTGCTGCCAACTACCACGTCATCTGATGCCATTCAGGTTCAACAATTCCGAAACTACATCGTGGCCGTAATATGCTCTAATACCCACGCTTGTATGTCGATATACAGCACTTTATCCAACGAGTGCAAGTATCCTATAGAGCTGGTCGTTTTATCAGCAAGAAACTTTAAAAAAATATATTTTCCTCCTTTTTTTAACCCTTAACTAGTGTATATTTTTAAATGGTTTTATCAATTATTCATTAAATTCTCTTCCTTTATATTAATTTTTTTTATATAATCTTATTACTCGTTCTTACTTTAAACCTTTTCCTCTTTCGTTATTTTTTTTAATCGTTAGTTAATATGAATTAACATATTCTTACTACTTGTTCATACTTAAAAATCATTTGCCATTATCAATCCTTACTCTCCTTGACTGTCTTTTTACATAATTCCTTTGTTCTTTAAAACTTTTACTAATGTTTAGTTATACTTAATCATTTTTAACCCACTTCAATGAATGAATAGTCTAGGGCGCTAATCTTGTAGTAG
>CABFVX010000003.1:373357-405857 GCA_902151425.1 Timema shepardi | reverse complement strand
AATTCTTATGGGATATAGACAAAAGGTTTTTAGTTTTTTGCACAATTTATTAAACCATTGATGGCCTGACTGCTACATTCTATGGATAGACTTTTCAAACAAACAAACCAAATATTCCATTCCAGGGCTACTGAAACCGTCTTCTCACTCCATATAGAGATCTTCTCATTAAGATCTCCATTTATATAGGCCCATGCAACATCAAGTTTGTACAAAGTAGGTCCCCTCTCTGTTGCTTAGGTAGCAAATAATCTTATTGACCTAAGTCAAACAACGGATGAAAAAGTTTCATGGAAATAGATCCCAGGACGTTGATTCGCTACCAAACTAGCTTTGAGGTGCTCGACTTTACCATCTGGTTCATACTTTGTCCTGAGTACCCATCGACAGCCAATTACAGTTATATATTTAAGGAAGTGGCTTCAATGTTCAGGCTTTGCCTTGTGTCAAAGCATTAAACTCAGTTTCCATCGCTTTCTGCCATTCTGCTGCATATGATCCTTCTACGGCTTATTGTTTTGACAGATTTACCGCCTCTTCAAATGACAAGCTTGAAATTTCAGGATTTTTACACCACTAAATTAAATAATATTGGTAGTCTTTCTAGCTTATCAGTTTTAATAAATTTTAGTCAAACAACCACCTTCTTATTTTTATTCACCGTGCAGTCTCGGCTTAGATTTTCTGGAAGAAAGTAACTTGAATTATTTTATTGTGAGTTATTCTTACTGACCTCAGAATCAGTATTAGTGAGATCACCTTCTTTGACTTTATTTAAATGTTTATCTGCTTCTTCATACATAGTGTATTTCGCACTGTTATCATTATATAAATAAGCAGGTTCAAAGTTTAAGAATTCCTTATGTTTGTTCAAAACTTCAACAGTTTCGAGATTTTATAAAAATTTAACAGATGGACTTATCACTATTTTTCTCTTTTTGTAACCCAAATTCTCAACTATATTAATTATTATATTAATATTAGTTTGTTTGTTAAATGATATAGTAATTTACACGCAGCCATTAAATTCCTTGATGTTGCTTTATTAAAAACAGGAAGAAGCATTTCAATATATATATATAATATATATTATTATTATTATTATAATCAACAATTTTTCAACTTTATGCAAATAGACATGGATTTATTAACGTTAAAATGGCTCGTTAGCCAACATGTCCACACCCTTACCGTCCTTATCTTTGAGTGTCCTTTAATAGCACCCCCACGCTCAACCAGTCCCAAAGCCTTTTCTACCTAGCATTTCGCATCACATTCTACCTTCTATTCATCAGAGACTAATGGTCATCCTTCCCCACAACAACTTTCCACTAGCCACCTCAGTTAAATAACCCTAACAATATATATTCACTCTTACAACAGCACACAATAAACCTATTACTATTCGTAAACATATTAATATAAAATTCAAATTGCATCCAATGTTGGCTATATCATGGTATGCCTTTGATTCTGTGGAGTATCCTACACAAATATGTTCTTACAATATTGTGTCAAACTTTCCTCTATTCTGAGATTTATTCAGCATATAAGCTTTGCAACCAAAAGTTCAAAAATTACCTTTTTTTTTTGTTTCAAACCACACCAAATTTAATAAGGTATTTAATCTTCCAGCTGTATTGATGGACATCTGCTACCCATGTAAGCGGCTTTGGAAATCGCTTCCACCCAAACACATTTTGGTGAGCCGGACTCCATTACGATGCATTGTGTCTTCCCCACCAGTGTGAGATTCATGCAATCAGTTTTGCCATTTAGTTCACGGGCTTCTGCTATATTCTGTTCTCTTCTTATACTTGTGATGCGCATCTCTTCTGTGAAATATTTTCTTCAGTATTCCAGACCTTCGTCTGTCTGCAAAATTTGAATTTTCCTTTCATGGCAATTTTCTGCTGAAGTTTTGAAAGTTTCGAAAGTCTTTTTTATCATCACTTTTATTTTTCATAAAATGTACTTCAACCCATTTAGATTTATCATCGAAAAACATTGCAAAATAAGAAGCCTCACCGTCTGAATTTGCTCTCATGGAGCCACAAACTTCTTAGTGCACTAATTCAA
Organism: Timema shepardi; assembly: GCA_902151425.1. Taxonomy (NCBI): domain Eukaryota; kingdom Metazoa; phylum Arthropoda; class Insecta; order Phasmatodea; family Timematidae; genus Timema; species Timema shepardi. The sequence goes on along the minus strand of CABFVX010000003.1, from coordinate 403,778 downwards.
GTAATATTTAAATCTTCGACTAAGATCTTTTTTTTTTGAAACGTACTTTCCTAAGAGGCAAGTTTCACAAATTGAAATTAGTTGTGTGCTCTTAAATTCCATTCCACTAACCATTTCTTTCAGAACAAATTTACACAAGTCATGTTCGTTTAGATTTCCATACATCCTGTGCCAACTTTAAAGTTCATTAAGGTTGTTTATTGCACTAACTTTAGTTATACATGTTGAATTTACATTTGGCACGTCAGGTTCAATAAAATACATATTTTTGCGTTTTTGGGCAGTCAGCACAACTTCGCCATTTTCATCAACAATTTCAGCAGTATTTGTTTTGAAATGCACGCTTCTTTCTTTTTGAACATTTTTTGGAATTGAAAATAATTTTTTCCTAAATTTGGGTACAAAAAGGGTATTTTCTAACCTCACCTTTACTATTTGCCTTTTTCTATTAAAACGTTCATTGCTGCAATTCCTATTCCCTTTATGTCAGTTGTGCTGTCGTCCATTAACCTAAACTTCTGAATTCCATTGGTGTGAGCTCCAAAAAAACTATTCTTACCGTGGCACATGTGTTGTTGATCCTCTGTCGGCACACCATACGACATTCCTTCATTTCGGCTGGGTGTGGGAACAACAAATTCATACACTCTTCTGCAACTTCATGAATTTGCTCGGATTTCATTGAAACTTGCTTTTCATTAGACATTGTTGTCCAGAAATCATTTGACTTGTGCCCAGTTTTTTTATTACAATAGTTGTTTTTAGGGTCCTATACAATTTATTTTATGTCTTGAAATGTTGATTTTTCGCAAATCCCTGGGCTTTGTTTTGACTATCTATAACATTTTTATTTGGTTATCTCTTATCTGATGATTGGTTTTTATTTACATTTCATCCTCAGTAAGATTTTACAAACAAAGCACCCGTGCCCTCTGAGTCAGCATTCTTTAATTTCCCTCACTGTACTCTTCAAGAAGTTATACTTTCAATGACCCAATATCTGGCAGTTTATCTATAACTACAATTGCACAAGGAAAATTATAGTATCTATTTGTCAATCAATCCAGTAACACTATTCTTAATAACTTTTCAGAGATGCGAATATACATTTCGTTGATTTTATCAATTTGTCGAGGAATTTTGTGAGGTGATTTGCCATGTTTTCCCCCTATATAAATTTTGTGAACAAAAACATTTTCAAAACATTTTATTTCCTAGTGGGCTCATTCAAGTGATAAACTCGTTAATGTTTTTACCATAACTCCTGGGATGTTTTGCAGTGTCTTCCTTGACAAAGCTTTGCAGGAATCACCGCCGCATCGGAACTCTCCTTTTTTGTCGGACTGAAAATAGTTCCATTGACATATTCCCATTGGTCGTTCTTTATGAGGATGGCTTCAATTTGTTGTCGCCATGTGTCGCAATTGTCACTTACTAGTTTATCAATGTGCATTTAGGATCTAGATTTCATCTAATTTTCTTGAAAATCTTATTGATTTCAGACATCAAAAACTTAATTAGTATTATCTCACTTCTTATCACCCTATCACTTTTAACAAACACATAGTTTATTATACAATGTAACATAATGGTTGTTGCAGCGCCCTTGGCCCAAACATGTCGGTTTTATTTACTAAACAATACTGTTTGTTTCATTTATTAAAACAACACCTTTATCTTGCATAAAAATAACAAACATGATGGCGTTGCTATGATAACAAAGCAATATAACGGATGTTTGATAGTGAAACAAAGAGAATGTTTATTTACAGTACAAAATATATTTCATAGCAAAAACCCGTATTTTAAAAACAAATAAATTGTGGTACACAAGTTAAAATATTTGAAATCATGTAAATGAAATATTAAAATACTTGATTTCTTAAGAAATATTTTATATTAAATATTTGGCTTCAATTTATCTAACTATGAAGGTTCATATTAGATCCAAAACACAAATTTACTTAATATTTTCGTTTCTTTAAAAATGTTATGTTCTTTAAGGTGTATGGTTTACAATTTAATAGGCATTTTAAAACAACAATCCACTTCCTAAATGATGTGAGATTCATGTACATTTGAAACGTGTCTTAGGGTTGTCATAGGTGGCCCCCCTTATTTGGGATTGTAAGGATAGTGATTTAATGTCGGTATATTTTTGTAACTTTTATAGAAAATAAAACGGTGACCTGGTGTATAGGGGTAAGGTGTCAGACTTCTGTGATGGAGTCCGGGGTTCAATCCTCGGTCCCGGCACAGATTTATCTGATTAACAAACCCTTCCTTCACCTCTGATAAGACATCTTGTGAATTTGGGGGATGCCAGGCCTCCACCGTGGTTCGGATTCCACGTTAAACTGTAGGTCCTCCAATTCATCTCACAATCACCCTACCATTACACATTAGCGTAAGTGCGTATAACCCGAACGGGTAGTAAGAAGCTGTGCTAATAATAATAATAATAATATAGAAAAAAATCTTGCTTCCAAAAGAAGTAAAGTTTTTCTTAAAAATATTTATTTAATTTTTACAAATGGTAGTAATTTCAACTGTTCTTAATAATTTGTCTTAAAAATGCTGATTTTATTAATAACATTTTTGGGCATTTAAAATAGTTTTCATCAAGTGTAGATAAGCGCATTAAAGACATTCAATAACTTTAAGGGTTATTATGTGTAATAAATTATACTATATATGGTTACTTTGGGAATATTTGTATTTATTTTACCCGCCTTGGTGGCGTAGTTGGCTAACACGCTAGTCGTGTTGAGCTCGACTGCTGAGGACGGGGAGATCGAGGTTTGAATCTCGGTCGGGTGAACTGGGGGAGGGGGTTTCTTAAATGGTTTTCCACTCTCCCTCCACGCAAATGGGGGATCACTTCCTCTAATTCAACCTTCCCAATTTCTAAGGAATTAGCGTAATAAGTACTTAAAGCGTATAACCCGAACGGATATTAAGACGCGGTGCTAAATAATAATAATAATAATAATGTATTTATTTTGTCCAAATCTTTTTTAAATTTAATACATCTAAAAATGACACCTGGAAATGAGATTAAAATCTGTAACATTTGTATTTCCACACAATGTCCACTGAGCTATTAAGGACTCGGTCTGTACTCAGGAACATTCTTCACTCATTACTTAAGGCCAAGTCTGTAATGGACTTGTTAAAATGGTCGGATATCTACAAGTAAACAAATGTTTCTTGAGTTATCAGTTACCAAAAAAATCCATTACTATGGATGACAGTTATATTGGCAACTATACAATATAAAATGATTATTAAATCAAAATTTCAATAAATACCACTATTTAGTGTTCAAATAATTGTAATTATGGCCCTGTCATTCTCATTCATACGGGCAGTGCCGTAATTACAAGGATTTTCAACCTCTTTATTGATGGATTTAATTTTTTTACTACCGCGTCTTACTACCTGTTCAGGTTATACGCCTATGTACTAGTTACACTAATGGGATAGGAATTTGTAAGGTTTCATTTGAAGAAGTGCACCCGCATTTTCGTGGAGAGAGAGTGTAAAATAATGTATGGAAAACCTCCCTGATATAAATTTATTGGGATCGAACCATGATCTCCCGATCTTCGGCAGTCTGATCCAACAAGAGAGAGATATTGTTTATGAAATCTTCAAATACATCTATGTTTACTCAACTATCCATCCATCCTACCTAAATTGTACGTGCAGTTTAAAATATAGTTTCCGATTATAATATGTTTCAAACGCGTAGATTTTCTTCCAATTCATATATTGGACACCGCGTTTCATAATATTGTATAGTATATTCTCATGTCCTAAAATAAACCAGGCCCACGGCAGAGTTGTCCAAATTCTCGTGTCTCTCTTCAAACATCAATGATTAATCTTGACTCTGGCCGTAGCACTTTGCATGTTCCCCCCCTCTAGCCATCAGCGGTATCATCCCCTAAATTGACATGCGTCCCGTATCTCTTGTTCCTATTGTTTATTCCTTCCGTGTATACAGGGTTGAAGGGGAACGGGTGAAGGGGGGGGGGTGTATTCCACTCCTTCACCTATCTTCCATAGATGTCACCTGATTTGACACCTGCTTCGTCATCCTGCATTACCACCCTTCTGTCTCTTCTTTGTTTCAAAACTTTTTACACTTCGGGCATTACTCTAAATTATTCTAACATCTGCACTTTTGGGACTATTTTTGAAACAATTCCTGAAACTTATTTAGGTTTTATGTATAATACTAATAATTATAATGTGTTAAGTATAAAGAAAATGTAATGTTTAGATAAAATATGTGAGCATTTAATCCGAGAGAGAGTTAAGTTTAATTTAGTAAAAAAAATTGCTTTTTAAATACAACCTGTAAATTAACCCTTATCTTCTCATCACAGTGAATCCAGTTTAATACGAGATTTACGGATTAGATCAAGTGCTCATCATTTTTGGCTTTCATCCCCTATTAAAAGAAATGCTTCCCATAAAGATTAATCAATTCCAGAATGATTTTTTTTATATCCAAACAAGACTCTTGGTTCTATTGGTCACCAATCTTGGTTATTAATCAAGAAGTAACGGTTTTTGACTCTTGACGGGACAAAGATAAATTTTTACTCGATGAGAAATTGTTTATGTTTTTTTCCGTGGTTTAGTTTTAATTTAGTTTTGTAACTAACACTAATACCTCAAAGTAATCACCACCATAATCATCATCTTCATCACCGTCACCAACTTCATTGTCGTTATCATACGAATTATAATCTCATCGAATTGAAGCAATTTCACCAACATTATGCGCCAAACTAAGAAGACAAGTCACACATCCACCATTTCCAGTAGAAGACCATGTATTTCCAGCTAACAAGTGCTTATGGTATACGCTTAGAGATAATTAGGTTAAACTAAAAGGTGTTACACATTTTAGATTTTATTTCATTTCAATAGAAATGTTATCCTACATTGGGGGGCATTAAGGCTAATTCTCCATTATTATAAAGTCTAGTTTGCTGTAAATTGATAGGATTTTGTTTAATCTCCATCAAGATTTATTGGGGTTTTGAATGTTAAAGCATTTCTCACTTGAACATCATATACATATATACATATTTCAAACTATTCGTTTTTATATGAATAAAATCTGATTGTTCGTGTAGTTAAGAATATTTTTTTAAATATATTCATTGAAATATATTTCTCTATATATTTTTTTAAATAATAGCTAGATTGTTTAATAAAACCCGCCTCAGTGGCGTAATTGGCGTAATTGGCGTAATTGGCTAACGCGCTAGTCGTTTTGAGCTCAACCGCTGAGGACGGGGATATTGAGGTTTGAATCTCAGTTGGGTGAACTGAGGGTGATTTTTCCTAAGTGGTTTTTCACTCACTCTCCGCGCAAAGGCAGGTTCACTTCCTCTAATTCATCCTTCCCAATTCCTAATCAATTAGCGTAATTAGTACTTAAAGCGTATAACCCAAACGGGTAGTAAGACGCGGTGCTAAATAGTAATAATTATGTTTAATAAAAACAATTAAATCATAGATATTTTCATAGAATAGATCGTGTGTGACTGGATAATATTACAAATATATTTTATGTAAATTTATTACTAATTTGCCATTGACAAGTATAAATCATCGTTAAATTAAAATTAGTGTCGTTCACGAAATATTTGGATATTTTAAATCTTTAAACAATTTTAACTGAACTGATCTTTGAGGGGCTATAATTAATAGAGCAATAAATTTATAAAAAATATACCAATATATATGTTTAACAAACTTTAAAGCATTTGCATTAGTGCTTACATTCTTAATCCTAATTTTACTATCGTATTTTTAAATTCAAAATATTTCAAGATAAATTAGCTCTGTTCAAAAAATCGAATTAGAATTTGACGGTTTGGAATAATAATTACATGCATATTTAGAGCCTCAAAAATTATTATGGGAATAACCAATATTTAGAAAACTATAAGGCATTGATATAAAAAATATATAATATTTCAAATATGTGTATATTATATTGAGTTTATCAAAAGTATAATTTTTATAGGAATGCCCATATTAAAACTACACATCACTTCATATATCCAAAATATCTAAATTTTTAATATCTCATTAATTCAACTTAATAATTATTTATTCTATTGAAGTTATATTTTCATAACACATGAACTGGTGTGTGAATATGTGAGAATGAATCTAATAACTTATTAGTTACCCGCTACAGTGGCCAAATGGTCTAACGCGTCACTGCCGTGTTGAAACTACCCTACTGATAAAAGGCTCGGGGTTCGGTAACGTGTATAGAGTTTTTTTAATGTTTCTTCTCTCCTATTACTCAAATGAGGGTAGATTAACTATCAAAAACTTCCTTTCCTATAAGATCCAGTGATAAAAAAAAACCTTACCTATTTATTCGATAAAAGTCGGTTCTTATGATCATTAGGTTGTGTGTTATTGTTGAAAATGATGGACGTACTGATAATGTCCGCTCATCTGTATCCTTTCACGCTCTATTTTGTGTGTATGTGTGTTTACTCACTCCTAACCCCCTCTTTTATTCCCTCTCATTCCCCCTTTCTTTCACGCAATAAAGACTTAACCGCACAGGGAACTAATTATATAATTTCAAGCAGGTAAGTATCATATCAGTTCTAAAGAAAAGATAATTATTGTGTTTAACACACGGACTTTCTACAGAGATTGGACAAATTATTAGATGATAATAATAATAATAATTCTTAGCACTGCGTCTTACTACTCATTCGGGATCTACGCTTAAGTACTAATAATTCTGATAGAATATAATTGGGAAGGTTGAATATAGAGGAAGTGAGTCCTCATTTGTGTGGAGGGTGAGTGTAGAACCATTTATGATCAACCATTTCAGTATACCCAAGCTAGATTCGAATCTGATTCTCCGTTTTCTCAGTAGTCTAGCTCAAAAGAGAACTAGAGCATTATATAACTACGCCACAAAGTGGGTCGAAAAAATTTCTAAAATTGGCTATGATATTTCATCAATCATACACGAATATTGCTCTGTAAAATCATATTTTTTCTTTAAATATTAAATAATAATATTGAATTAATATTAAAATAATAAAATTACATATTATTATATTTAGATTTTTTCATCTTAACTTGGCAAAATTAACATTCATCATTTGGTTAAATTTGGTTGTAACAAAAAATAATTATTCAAGTGTTCATTGCGTCAAATAATCTTGATGAAAACAATTTTTGCAAAATAAGATTATCATTGTTCCTCCCTTTTCAATCTAGATATGAACCTAATTGTAAATCTGTTAGCTATCAATAAAAAAGAAATCGTCAACAAACGATCACTATTAAAGAAATTTGGATTGAAAATGTGTTTCAAGTATGGAATCATGACAAAATAATAAATTTCAAATATGTGAAAATCTTACTAACAGCATACTAAAAAATCTTAAATTACATATAAAGATCAATGACATGAAAACAAAATTCTAAAATACCAAACGATTGGTTCATTTATTGTCTCTAACATTTAAATAATAAATAAAATATAATTTAAATGTATGTTTAGTCTAATAATTTATCCTTCCTCTGTAGCTCCCTCTCAAAGTAGAAATGTACAACCTTGCGTGTAATAGGGGTCCGAGGTTCAATCCTCAGTCTTGACACAGATTTATCTGATTGCCAAACCCTTTCTTCACCTCTGACAAGACGTATATTAATCACAACTTGTGCATGTGGGGAATGCCAGACCTCCACCGTGGTTCGGATTCCACGTTAAACTGTAGGTCCTCCATTTAATTTCACAATCACCCTACCATTACACATTAGCGTAAGTGCGTTTAACCCGAACAGGTATTAAGAAGTGGTGCTTATAATAATCATATTAATAATAATAGTAATAAAATTTGTGCTGGGGATATATCCTAAGATTTCAATATCTGTGAATTTTTATCCATACTATACTTTAAAAGAAATCGTTTATTACGATGTTTACAAATTATTAGGATTGATATTTTATATTGCCCATTAAAGTTATTTTACACGAATTAAAAATAAATTATATTAGTAGTTCATTATCATCTAAATAAATATTCGAGGATTTTAATAATATGTAATTAGTCTTCTCCTCGTAATAATGGGATCTAGTACACCAAACTTTTCCATAAAATGTATTAAAGTGTTCTTGCCACTCAAATGTGGGTGAACTTCACTTAATATTCACTCCTCATCCTCACTCCTTAGATTAACCCTTTAAGAATTTATTATCTTGTATGGATTAAAAAAAAGTTCATTTTTATCACCTCTTACTATCCATTCGTGTCATACGCATACTAATTATACTCATGTTTTTTGGGGGGATAATTAAGGTTGAATTTAATGGAATAGATAACCATTTAGTAAAATCCATCGTCGGTACACCTCACAAGGGATTTGAACCCCAATATACCCATCACCGGAAATGTACTTTATTTTGATATTAATGCCTCAGAAGTGTGTGACCGCTATCACTGAAATTGTGGCCCTTACAAAATCCTGAAAAAAAAAATGAAAAAGAAACTCTTGGTGACAGATGTATATGAGCTAAAGAATTAAATATAAACATTAATTTATTAGTTTATGATTGTATTTACTATACATTTATTTGATTAGTATAAATATGTATTTATAAGGCCTTGTAGTATTATGAACGTATGTTAGTGAATTAGTATTTCACACTTAATTTTAGGGAGAGTGATAAATCTACTTTTGTCAGTAAAATTTTAAAGATTCTACCAACTAAAATTATAATTTATTTTTAATATTGAGAAAAAAAAAGTTTACCTCTTGTTGTTTGTTGAGCCCTATTATGTTAATGCGAGAGACAAGGATATCATGGTGCAACTGATACAGTATTTCCATTGGGTTGAAGAACGTTAGACCACTATACCCTTGACTATGTAGCCATCGAAAGTGCTATACATACGTTAATTATTATATATAAGTTTACGTACTGTAGGATGTTAGGAATACGTCTAAAATTAAAGTTAGTGGAAATGTATATTTTACCCTCAACCATTTTGTGAGAGGCATTTTCAAACATAACGTCCTATAAGAAATTAACCCTCCTAATAAAGGGGGCTACCTGGAGATCACAAAACCATTATTTGACTTGTATAGAATGTACTATATTTGAGAAGTTTTTAAATATAATGGAAATTTTGGTTATTTATAATATTTTTTCATTTATTGTTTTAAACTACTAGTATCAGATAACAATTTTTCCACTCATTATCATTGGCGATATTTGCTATTTATTTTCTGATTTCTTTAAATTAAAAAATACATAGTTTTAAAATATAATAAATACAATGTATAATATGTTATTATAAATCAATTTAAAGTTTCAAAGCTTAGCAAAAGATGGGAGATCCAGAGTATATAGAGAAATTAAAGTTCTCATGCTTCCCTTTTGGAAGCATTTGAACATGAATTTGGCCATTGTTCATTGGTACGTGGTTGAATAGGTCATTAAACGTTTTTTTTACCCATTCAGGTTAAATGATTGTATAACTGTATATAGGTGACCAAAATCAACTTAAACCATGCTGTCACAGTCCAGTCTGTATTTATCTATCTTCTGCTGGAGAAAGGGACAATTCACTACTATCATTATATTAGTTTTATATTGTTTTAATTGAAAACATGAGGCCTACAATTCCTGATAAGTATGTAGGCCTTGCCTTTCTATCATCTTTACAATGTTTGATTTAATACAGCCATTTGTCACCAAATTTACTTAAATTACATTAATTTTTTTTAAAATAAGCACCACGGTTTACTACACATGCGAGCTATATGCGTGTGTTTTATCAAGCTAATGGTATAAGGATGAAGAAAAGTGAATTTAAAAAAGGTGTAAAACATTTCCTTTGAAGAAAATTGGAAAATACAAATGGAATTGCAACCCTTATTAAGAATACCACTACTTAAATAGGCTAACATCTTATAAAAGTCAGTGTCTTTTCAAAATGGAAACTTTCCTGCAACGTCAAAGTTTTGCACCTGTTGTGGGGCCAAGGCTGTGTTCATTGAGCGTAGACAGGCATATTACATGCGCACCGGTCAATATAAATATTGATGATACCCTGCCAAAGATCTATCCCTATCATCAGTGCTCAACTAAGAAAATACGCTAACTTTGGCCAGAGTTCTATCACCAGGAGGAGTTGTCTTCTACGTCCATGTGTACTAGACTCATATGACAAGGAATTAAGACTCAATCTAAGAATTTCTCTGAAGAGAACCTTAACCTATGTCACCCTGATTGAGCCCTTGGAGGATGTCAGGTGCTTAGTCTTAAGAATAATCCTGAAGAGAGCTTTAACCTATGTCACCCTGATTGAGCCCTTGGATGATGTCAGGTGCTCAGTCTTAAGAATAATCCTGAAGAGGAATTTAGCCTATGTGACCCTGATTGAGCCCTTGGAGGATGTCAGGTGCTCAGTCTTAAGAATAATACTGAAGAGGAATTCAACCTATGTGACCATGATTGAGCCCTTGGAGGATTTCAGGTGCTTAGTCATAAGAATAATCCTGAAGAGGAACTTAACCTATGTGACCATGATTGAACCCTTGGAGGATTTCAGGTGCTTAGTATTAAGAATAATCCTGAAGAGGAATTTAACCTATGTCACCCTGATTGAGCCCTTGGAGGATGTCAGGTGCTTAGTCTTAAGAATCATCCTGAAGAGGGCTTTTGCCTAAGTCACCCCGATTTTGCCCTTGAAGAAAGTCAGGCACCAAGTCTTAGTATTCACCCTAAACAAGGCTTTTAACCTAAGATTATGAAAGGGAACCTCCTGAAAATATGGCACTAACAACAAACCGCCAAGTGTGTGGCAAGTAAAGGGGAATTGAGGTAAGCCACCCCCTCCTCCATTCCCTTCCACACTGACTACCTCAATAGATATTAATCTGCTATTCCAGTTAAACCCTCTGGACGTCGCTGCCCGTGGGCCGCCATTATAAGGCACTCTGCCAGGATTACTGGTTGAGAACATCTCACAGGCAGTCACCACGAGTGTGAGCCCATCTCAAATCTAAAAGCTTTTAGCACCAAACCCGGTGCTACTCCCATTAACAACCCTCAGTACACTCGAACGGGATCTGAACCGTGATCTTCCTGTATTTGTAAGTCCAGTTTATTTTGAGAGTGACAGCTTATACCCATGGGGCAAACAAAGTGAGTCGTTTAAAATTTGAATGTGGCTTTTAAATAATTATATAAACTCATGAAGATTTATTAGTTATTTTATTTAAATATTTTTAATTCTTAGCATTCTCAAGAATCGATGGAGGTTTTGTGATCATCAAAGAAATTAAAATTGAAATTATCAATGTTGAAATTTCATTACTTTAAAAATAGTCTTTTTGCTAAGTCACCTGTCTCTCTGTTTTTCTGTTTCACTTAGAGCTCAACAGAGTTTAATAGCAGGATTAAAACTTTTTATCTAGGTAACTTATAAGGTTCGTCAGAGGTATTTCAGAATTATATATTAAATCCTAATATAAATGGTAGTAACACCTAAGGGAAAGAAAAGAGAATATCAATTTTCTTGAAATCTGCTTTAAATCTTTCATTAAAAATTTAATATACACCATGATTAAAATCCAATCTTCGTTGGGTAACGGCGCTGAAGGGATTGTGTGGTTACTTTTCAGAGATAGCGTCGCCATTCTTTCGTTTTTGTATGGTCAAGCTCCCCTTTATTATAAGATAAGTTTCGTAACGGTGGTTGGTTGGTGCTGCCAGTAGCTCCTTCTTACTCTAACACACCACCTTCCGATATAGCTGAGAGCGAGGAGATTTTACAAGAGTTAACTGAGCAAGAGCGAAATTAAGTTTATCTCCATAAGACCTACGGTTACTCCAGACATTGGTTGTAGACTTTGTTTAACTTTACAAATCAAATTTCACATCTGATTTAACCTCAAGAAACTACTTAAGGTACTTTATATGTATGGATATGTTCAATTTTGATATATCCACAACTTTATAAGATACCAAATAAATTATAGTAGAGATTTATTTGGACGATTAAATATATAAAACATTTATTTAAAATAATTTAGTTTTCAAACAAATACTCTACGAGCTATAAACAACTACATATTTTAAATAAAGTTCTAAGAAATATTATTTATACACTCATTGGTGAAGTGTAGTGTTCCTTTTTTCCTAAATGTTTTCTATACAGTATATAATATTTCATTCACCCTCTTTGAGGAAATATGATTCAATCTTTTTCCATAATGTTTCTACAAAAATATATATTATTTAATATCAAAACTATGAGATTTAATAAAATGTCTTATTGTTGATAATGGAGGTAGACTATTGTTGTCCCATATTTATTTAAGCTGATTTATGCTATAAGTCAAGAAAGAGCAATTTAAATATTACGTTTAATAAGTTAGATAGAATAGATTATTTATTTGTATGTGTTCTACTACAAAGATATGCAATGTAAAGCATATTTCCCCGAACAGCTACTAATTAGCCTCTATAGTATCCTTCAAAATGCAATGTCAGATTATTTGAAAGGATTGAGTGTTTAGTATTCAACTGGAGGAAGGTTTAATGTGCAATATGGTTGCCATTTTGTGTGTGTGTGTGTGTGTGTGTCTGATCGTGAGTAGGATTTCGTTTACCTGGAAAAGGAGTGGGTCGTGGAGGGGGAAGAGATGAAAGGAGTTGAGCAAACTTAGCAACTTTTGGCGTCGAGACTATGAGCAAACAAACCGCTCGCCTCACAAAGATTTTCCAAGACTCTTTCTTGTTTGAAAAGTCAACAAAATGAAACTCGATCTGATGGGGGAATTTTTTTTATCAAATAATAAAATAAAAAAAGCAGGGATTAACCTAAAAATTTGAAATCTCTAACACGGTTTTTAATATAGAAAAACTTTATGAAAAATATATTGTTTCCTCTCATAATATGAGGAATATTTCCCTGGAATTTGTAAGATTGTATCTTTATAAAATCAATGTTTGCAATAATAATGATTGTATCAATTGAAAGATTTTTTTTTCATTTGTTTAAGGAATATGATCTACATCTCATTCGCCCGATTCAGTGACCACATAATCTAAGGCATCACTCTTGCAATAGACTAGACTGGCAATGATGGGAAGATTAGAGTTCGAGTCCCAGTTTCGTGCTTTGAGGGTGGTTCTTCCTAAATAGTTTTTCACTCTACCTACACGCAGATACCCGCCTCGGTGGCGTAGTTGGCTAACGCGCTTGTCGTGTTGAGCTCGACTGCTGAGGACGGGGAGATCGAGGTTCGAATCTCGGTCGGGTGAACTGGGGGTTGTTTTTAAAAATGGTTTTCCACTCTCCCTCCACGCAAATGCGGGTTCATTACCTCTAAAACAACCTTCCCAATTCTTAATCCATTAGAGTAATTAGTACAAAAAGCGTATAACCCGAACGGGTAGTAAGACGCGGTGCTAAATATTATTATTATTATACGCAGATATGGTTACACCTCCTCTCAATTCAAAACTCTCCATACCTAAAACACTAGCTCCGCTAGTACAAAGGCGTATAATCTTTATGGTTTGTAAGACGTGTCGTTAAAGAAAATCTTTATAACTTATCAATGAGATTAATATACCGGGTGTTTTGATCGTTAGTTTCTAAGTTTCCCTTAAAATTCCCAAATTAATGGACGTAATATGGTGTATGAGAAGCATTCGGGAACCTCCAAACGAATGAAGCGTCCTCTACTGTATACTATATTACTGTGTTGCAATCCTCGGTCACCAAAATTATTCTCACCGTGTTTTGTAAATTGAAGTGGTTATTGTTACCATGTGTTTTATTATTCGTTCGGGTAGTACACGTATTATTTTAGCTTTTTGGATATAATAGAACAAAGTAGAATTTCTGAGGGCATTTTTTGTCATATTGATGATGAGGGAGAGGTGAAATCATTTGAAAAATATATAGTCTCACATTATTCTAAATGGATATAATCTGATCCAGTTTAAAATTATAGTGAAGCATTAGACCTTGCACCCATCGATCTATCATATCATTATCAATTAATTTCAGCAAGTTGCAGGGTCAATTAAATAAAATGCTTCCATATTCATTAATGTTTCCAACAATCTTCCTCCTTGAATTGATTACATTTCCTCTTACTTACACACGTTCTGTTATGCTCCTTCCATCTCGTTCTTGGACACCCTTGCGGACTTTTTTTCTTTATATTTGATTTCCAGAACCTATACATTTATGAGTAAACGTGACAACAGTTATGAGTAAACGTGACAACAGTTATGAGTAAACGTGACAACAGTTATGAGTAAACGTGACAACAGCTATGAGTAAACGGGACAATAGTTTTGCGCCGTGACACATGCGGGGATACAGAATAAAAATGTACGGGTTTTTACTCTCCCTTCTTGAATAACTCTATTGTTAAATAAAGATTGTACATAATTTTAACGAAGGTTATTGTAAAAAAAACATATATATGCTAGCGACCTCCTTTGCAAACCTTTTACGGTACATTTCTCCTATTAGATTTTACCTTTCTTTCCTTTCAACTTCTCTCTTTTTCTATCTGAGGTACAAGAGCATGTTTGAAATAGAATAATCGTAAAAAAAAAGTACTTTGACTTAACTTTCATTAAATAAAAATAAATATACAATTTAAACTCCAATTTGAATTGAGATCATACAAAATTGGCACAATAAAACTTTTTACTTTGAATGAGACTTTCCTTATAAAATTGAACTTTTACAAAGTATTGAAATTTATTTTTTTCAAAATGTATTCTTGTAATAATGGTTGAAGTCTATATAGCAATTCTGTAATCAATGATTATGGCACTCGTTGTAGTTAATTTTTGACAGAGGAGCTAGGTTTGATTCTAACCAATTCTCCTTGGTTTAAAATATTTATTAATCTATATACATCACTTCAAGAAATTACCTGCTAACTTGCTCATAAAATAAATAATTCTAGTCCCCACTTCCATATTCCAATAACCCGCCTCGGTGTCGTAGTTGGCTAAGACGCTTGTCGTGTTGAGCTCGACCGCTGAGAACGGGGAGATCGAGGTTCGAATCTAGGTCGGGTGAACTGGGGGTGGTTTCTCCTAAACTGTTTTCCACTCTCCCTCCACGCAAATGCGGGTTCACTTCCTCTATATTAAACCTTCCCAATTCCTAATCCATTAGAGTAATTAGTACTTAAAGCGTATAACTTGAACGAGTAGTAAGACGCGGTGCTAAATATTATTATTATTATATTCCAATAATTGATCAATATACTATGTTCATCTCATAGCGAATGTGATTTTTATTGTTACTACTAAGCCATATAGCATGAAAATAGCCTCTTTATTTCAACTATGAAATTTCCAAAACAGCTTCGGAGTGGTGACAATGAACACAATAATTGAAAACTCATTTTTATTCCATAATTGATTCAATCCTGATAGATCACTGTGACCAAAAATTAATATACAGTAGTAGCGGTTGCTTTCTTTTCTCTGATAATTCCATAGCAAACTTTAGAGATATAACAAAGAACAATCAAGATATTTATTGTATACTTTATGAATATTATATACAAGCTTAATATCTGTGACAAAGATTAAAATAACAAATTATTTAATACTTGATCTGTTACACACCAACTTATTTTATGTGACATAAAGAAAAATAACCAATTCTTTCCTTCTCTATGATTGCAACACACCCTCTTAATATTTTTGACAAAACGTAAAATAAGTTATTTCCTACTCTATGACTCTAACACACCAGCTTAGTATGCGTGATAAAAAAAAAGTAAAATAACAAATTATTTCGTACTCTACTACTGCAACAAACCAGCTTAGTAAATATGACAAAAAGTAGAATAATAAATTCTTTCCTACTTTATGAATGCTACACACTAGCTTTTTATCTGTAACAAAGAGTATAATAACAAATTATTTCCTATTCTGTGACTGATATACACTAGCTTAGTATATGTGACAGATTAGAAAGAAAAACTTTTTACCACTCTGATTGCTCCACGCCATCTAGGGAAATGTGACCAATAACATAGTTTCTTATTTCGTAAATTGTGATTGTAATTCAAAACAATATTTTGATAAGAGACCATTTTTATTTCTCTAGATCTAATTTAGACTCTTTTAAACCGTGAAAGAAAATGAAAAAAGGGGCCAATGTCAGGAATTTATAAAGACATTTACTTCTTAAATAACGCATAAAATATGGACATCAACCACGCATATCAGCGCTCCAGTAGGTGGCAAACCTTATAACTTATTATTTAAGTTATAAAGCACAAAGTTAATTTCATTTAAGACAACTACGCCCTAGTATTACCAAACACCATCTTAATTCCCCAATTTTCTATAGAGACAAAATGTTTTCCGTGAATATATAAAAATATAAATAAAGTTTATTCGCAATCATATCTTACGATATGTCAGTAATTAAGTTAGGACCAATAATTATTCAATTTCAATTGAAATTTACATATATTTGCAGTAAAAAAAAGGAATTAAACATCAAATATTTATCTACTTAGAATCATCCATCTCGAAGATCAAAAATAATTCATAATGTAATATTAAACTATCGATATATTTCGATTCCAGCAATGATCTCTTGAGTTCATGATTTATTATAATCATTGCAAACATTTTCAAATCAACAACTATCAAATTTAAACTTAATTCCAATATCATAGTATTTTAAATCTCTTAGAAAAAATTAATAAACCAAAAGAGAATTTTGAAAAGTTATATTAAATTATATATGTATACATATTTTAGCGGAAACATTAATTCGACCTTACATTTTTCAATAAAGCCCAGCCAATGCTACCCTCTCTACAAAGAGTCAATTCTAAGAGGGACGGTAATGGTAACATATATGCATTATATATTATTAGACCCAGAGAAAGGGGAGAGCAAGGATGATGTTTGGTGGAATATAGTTGGGGCACGTGGGAGGGGTAACGCATGACAGAACACATGCTCGTGAAGCTCTGAGAAAGAACTCAATTTTTCTGCAACACTTTTCTTTGGGATAGAATACGTCACCAGAACAATTTCTTTTCCGAATCAATTTAGAATGTTCTACCACTTCACGTCTTCTAGTGGTCACCACTCGAACTCTGGTTGTGTCGGTCGGTTGCTTATGCACCGTGGCCTTGTTAAGATGTTTAGAGAGATTGTGGAACAGTCTTGTGGTGTTTTGATGGTACAACAGGGCAAGTATATCACGCTATCTAGTCTTCTTTCAACTTTTCTTCTAGCTAAAGCTTACACACTGTATTGTATATTTTATATTATTATGGCTTTTAAAAGTTCAAGGAAGCATAAACTACACCATTCACCCTCTCATTCTATTACTATATCCTTCTCTTTTTTATCTCTTAATATCATATTCTATCTTTTTTTATTCCTTTTTTTATATTTCTCTCCTTTCTTCTTTATATCTCTTAATTTTTTATATTTATTCTACGTCTCTTTCTGTCAAATTTCTTCTTTCTCTTTGTTTATATTTATTTCTGTTTATTTTTATACCTCTCTCGTTTCCTTCTTGTATCTCATTTTCTACTTACCTCTTTCTTTTCTCTATCTTATTGCTCTTTTCCCCCTCTTTATCTCAAGCACAAACAAATAGATAGATTTCAGAAGAAGAAAGTCAGACTAAGAGCTATATACAGAAGGCTTATTTTATAAACTCAAAATTCTTTATAGACAAATCATCCAATTTTTTATTTTGCTATCCTCGATGCAACCCGCGTGTTTCTGCTAGGGTCGCCCTGCCCCTACCCACCACCCCTTACCATACGTTTGTAATGGTTAGGGAGGAAAGGGATATATTCCCCTCACGTCTTCTCTTGTGCCGTCTGACCCGTGTCTGTTCGGTGTCTATCTATCTCTCTCTCTCTGTCTTTCCAACGCTCCAAACGGGATGGCGCCGGCATAACCAATGGCGCCTTTCGTCCCTTTTCCCCTCCACCCTTGCCAACCCTCCCTCTCTACGGTCTTCTCACGCTACGTGCGTGGCCAAATCTCTTACATCTGCTTTAGAGAGAGGTCCCTCCCCTCAAGACATGGAGGAGCGCGTGAAGAAGAGGAGAATAGGGCATAGGAGGGAAGGGGACCTCTGGGTTGTGATACACGTCTTACATTAGCAGCTGGTTCCGCCTCGTGCCGTTATCATTTTACAAATAAACACACGGAAAACAAACGGTAACAAACAAAAAGTTTAACGTCGGCTGAACAAAATTACTGATTTCAAATGAAATGGGTGAACATATCTACAACCCAATTTGCATAGCAAGGGTCATTTGTAAAATATAAACACACATTTATAACATTTAATATATTATTATTCATATTATTATATTCATTTAAAAATTTAGTATCATATCATACTAACCGTTCGGGCTGTACGCATATTTAATATTTACCCTAATGTGAGAGTGAGGAAGGTGAAATTTAGATAACATTTGCGTGGAGAGAGAGTGGAAAAGCATTAGGAAAAACAATACTCAGTAAATCCAACCAGTATTTGAACCTAGATCTCCCCACCATTAGCACTCCAGATTTTTTTTTTATTCTCAAGAGTAAAGCCTTAGATCAGTATAGTAAACGTTGTCACCAATCAACAAAAGTGGTAAATTAACCATAAAAGTGTCGCTAATTTGAATCAAATTATTATTATTACCGCGTCTTACTACCTGTTCGGGTTGTACGTACTTACGCTAAGTTGTAATGGTAGGGTGATTGTGAGATGAAATGGAGAACCTACAGTTAAACGTGGAATCCGAACCACGGTGAAGGCCTGGCATTCCCCACATTAACAAGTTGTGATTAATACACGTCTTGTCAGAGGTGAAGGAAGGGGTTTGTCGATCAGATAAATCTGTGGCGGGACCGAGGATTGAACCCTAGAACCCCCAGCACAGAGTCACAATAAAATAGTATTTTTCCTGATGGTAGTTTCTAGTTTAAGCTTGATATTTTATGAATACCATTGGAGTTATTCCATTTTTTAAAAGGAGTTATTGACGCAAAACGGATATACACATACTCCTCTATTTTATTTACCAACAGTGGTTTTATCTTTGACTTTGTTGTTAAAGTAAATGCTTGTAACTTATTACCGATACGGCAGGGAAAGTTTATTGTTGCGTAAGAAAGGATATTACCCGCGTGGCAGGAAAATATTGTATGGTCTCATGAACAAGGTATTAGAAAAGTATAGCCCATACGGCACCAACAGTTTTATATTGTTATTATATTTTTTACCACCCGTTGGAGTAATCTTGTATATTACATTGAATTGTAACCAATTCATGGTTACTGAAAGTTCCCGAAACTCTTGTTTTGTCATAGCTTTATATTACACATATACTGTTAAATATTTATCATCAATAAAACTAAAATGTTATCTTTGACATATTTATTTTTATCAAACTTTTATCATATATTCTTCGCTTGCACCCGTAATATATAGATTGAAATAGTTGAAGTGTGAGTTCATGGAAGCAGAAAGTTAATAGACCAGAGTCGGCCTATTTACTTTTCGCTATTATCCTATCAGCTCCTCTGCAATTATTGTTTCCTTTTGTTAATGGTTTATTAATGTTGTGCACCAGCCTTATTCTTTTGGGAAGACTATGGGCGATGTTAGAACTTCAGAGAAAAATATTGTCAAATTATTAAATTGTCTTGCATTTTCAATACGAGCAGTTTTCATCATATATGTATAAGGAAATTTACAATAAGTAATCATGTTTTGAATACATTTATTCAAAGAGTGTGTGTGTTGTTTTCAATGTTCTATTAAGTTTTCATATTTAACATTGTTTGGTAAATTTCACTTGTCATCTGCCATTTCTGTGGTCACATTGAAAAAATACGATCTTCACATTATGTCTTAAACCATTTGACCACCGACGTGAGTAACTATTTTTTGTACATTTTTAGCACCGCATCTTAGTAGAAGTTGAGTCTGTACGCTTTACTATATTACTATATTAGTTTTATCATTTTATAGGTATTATTAAATTTATATGTGTCAAATAATATTCATACTTAAAATCATGTGAACATATACCTCATAAAGTTTTTAGAATAGGACTGTAAAAAAAATCAATAGCGTCAAGAATTAAATACTTAGGACAATTAGCATTTTTTAGTGATTTTAAACGTTCAGGGCTACCAGCTATCTTTCATTGTCCATCTCCCTTATATCTTTGTGATAATTAGATGTAACTTTCTAATAAAAATTGTATATTTCAAAATTTATTTGTTAATCTCTAATTCTCTTACTATTTGTCTAATTTTAATTTTCAACCTAATCTTTAAATGTATTTATATTTATTAACCCTTCCGCCCATTTCCCATAGCTACGTTTTGATATTATAATTTCTTAGACTTTTATCATTATAATATAAGGTACTTATATCGAATTTCTTGAAATATTTCAAGACTCCATATCATAAGTGTCTGATATTTCTATGGATACACATACCCATTTACTTTCTGCCTCAGACACGGACTTGTTCAGATCTCCAGGTAAAAATGTTATACAGATTACAATTCTTTTCTGTCAGCAAAAATGGGGGTCAATTAGGTAAAATGATGGCGCTACAAGACCTCAAATTTGGCAACATATGGACCTAAGTGTTAAGCAACTTATCAATTTTCAGTACATGCTACCCGCCCCTGTGGCGTAGTTTACCAAAGCCCATATCACACGACACTAGCTCGTACTTGGAATCCAGTGTGTTAGCTAGCACGGCATCATCTAGCGTGGTGTGAATCAGAAAAAGGCAACCTGGTGGTCTAGGGGTAAGGTGTCAGACTTCTATGCTGGTGGCCGGGGTTCAATCCTCGGTCCCGGCAAATATTTATCTGATTACCAATCCCTTCCTTCACCTCTGACAAGACATCTTGTGAATGTGAGGAATTCCAGGCCTCCACCGTGGTTCGGATCCCACGTTAAACTGTAGGTCCTCCATTTCATCTCACAATCACCCTACCATTACACATTAGCGTAAGTGCGTACAACCCGAACGGGTAGTAAGACGCGTTGATAATAATAATAATAATAATAATAATGTATCCGAAAAAGTAGACTGGTTCTGCCTCTTGGTACTAGATACCATACCAGTTGTGAGGATAGAACAGGCACTATTTTCGTACTAGTTACGACACTAGTCTGTGTAATTCGACCAATCAATGCGCGCTGAGAATGTTGTGTAGAGAAATAGTAGAAATGGCGCCAACATGGTCATCGGATGTGATTTTGTTATTTGCAGAAAATTATTCTAAGCATCCTTATTTATATAATAACAAATTGCCACAATATGACAATATATTTAATAGATATTTAATTAAAAACATGTCATTAAAAACCTAAAACTGTGTTCCAGATCCAATTTTATTCTGAGTAAACTTGATAGCATGCCAACTTTGGGTGGTTGTTTTTTTAGAATAAAAAGTGTGCGTAGGCCTAAAACGAACATTTGTGTATCAAGGATATTGTACTTGGACACTCATGGGCTTGGGGCCTCTGACCACATCTTAAATAAATGAATACAAATTTAGGAAAATAAGAACCTTTTTGGTGTCACCCCGAACGTATCTTACCTAACCTCCGAATGTATCAATTTTAGCATACCGCGAACATTATTTCGTCTTTCAAGCCAGTCTCATGTCCATATTCTTTTCCTACGCTCCTTATCATAATTTACAATATCATTATTAATAATTAATGCAGCTGCTGCACCCAAAATTAATCTCTGAGGTTCGATAAATATTTGTTCCTGAATTTAAGACCAAACAGCATAGTGTGAATATTCTCGTCCCTTTTCTATTGTACTAGCTAGTGTACATATACATAGGCGCTAGCCAGCACATTTGATTTCTGGTACGTATATTACCCGCCTCGGTGGCGTAGTTGTGTTGAGCTCGACTGCCGAGGACGGGGAGATCGAGGCCCGAGTCACGCTCGATTGAACCGGGGGTGTTTTTTTCCTAAATGGTTTTCCACTCTCCCTCCACGCTAATGCACGTTCACTTCCTCTATATTAAACCTTCCCAATTCCTAATCCATTAGCGTAATTAGTACTTAAAGCGTATAAATCAAACATTTAGTAAGACGCGGTGCTAAATAAAAAAATAAAAAAAGACTTGTACTAATCACAACTTATGAATGTGTGGGATGGTGACCTGGTGGTCTAGGGGTAAGGTGTCAGACTTCTATGCTGGCGGCCGGGGTTCAATCCTCGGTCCCGGCACAGATTTATCTGATTACCAAACCCTTCCTTCACCTCTGACAAGACATCTTGTGAATGTGAGGAATGCCAGGCCTCCACCGTGGTTCGGATTCCATGTTAAACTGTAGGTCTTCCATTTCATCTCACAATCACCCTACCATCACACATTAGTGTAAGTGCGTATAACCCCAAAGGGCAGTAAGACGCGGTGCTAAATAATAATAATAAAAATAACACCAAGTTCTTTGCGTGGAAATACTTGTCGCCCCCTCCAACATGTGAATTTTTTATTTTACATAAAGATAGATTGGAAGATCTATAGATGTATACTGATTTTCTAGCATATATTTACATAAACTAACTTTACTTCAAACTTTTACCTCTTTCACTCTCGGTTTTGTTTCGTATATTGAGTTTCAAAATCCTCGTTGTACATAAAGATTTGGTCTAGTAAAATATCATTGTGGAATCGCAGAGAGAAATCTTAACCCTTTCGGTGGATCAGATTTTTCAATATCCACAATGGTTTTGTTTCTCTTTATCGTTTTATATACTTCCTCTTCTTTATACATTATATAACTATACTGTTTATGCCTTTATCTTAAGTCTTCGCTTTATTAAATTTTAAATTTGGTACATGCACACGATTCTGTATGATATAAATTGAACTAAGCATAAAATCAATAACCATACAATTTTATTTTACCCACGCCAGTGAGCCCGTGGGTAAAATGTTTATCTAAATGTTTTAGAAGGATATGGACTTTGGATTTCAAATACAGAACATGATTACTAATGGTGTTATTTATCCTTAGGGTTCTTGCCAAATAACTATATTCTAATACAAGTAATTAGGTGACCTGGTGGTCTAGGCGTAAGGTTTCAGACTTCTGTGCAGGCGGCCGGGGTTCAATCCTCAGTCCCGGCACAGATTTTTCTGATTACCAAACCTTTCCTTCACCTCTGACAAGACATCTTGTGAATGTGGGGAATGCCAGGTCTCCACCGTGTTTCAGATTCCACGTTAAACTGTAGGTCCTTAATTTCATCTCTCAATCACCCCACCATTACTACATTAGCGTAAGTGCGTATAACCCAAACGGGTAGTAAGACGCGGTGCTAATAATAATAATAATAATAATAATAATAATAATAATGATAATAATAATAATACACTAATTATTATTATTATTCTAAATTCTATCGTCCTTATTCATTTAATAACACAATAATTATAATTAAAATAGTTCTTATGGGTAGTGAGACTCTGAAAAAAACCGCTATGGTGGCTTAGTGATCTGAGATGTCACCCTTTCTGTATACTACACTGCCCGATATCAGGAAGATCAAGGTTCAAATCTCGATCGGATATAACGAGGGTAGATTTATAATATAGTTTTATACCATTCCTCCACGAAACTGTGGACATAGCTCCTCATAACATAAACTTCCTAATCCCTAAAACCATTAGCGAAATTATTACATAAACGTATAAACCTAACGGAAAGTGAAACGCGTTGCAATTTTTTTTATTTGTTCCCAAAATAAAATGACGATAGGATTTATTTTTTCATTTCTTAAAATACACACTATTTTTCTTGTTAGATATCAAAAATATTTTTTTTAAATTATAAGTTATTTTTTCTGTCTAACATTTTTGAAAAAGATTTGATTTGGAATTATAAAAAGTCTGTTAACAACTTCAAACATGCAAATATTTTAATGTGTCTAAAGTAGCTTAAATAAATTAATTTGAATTCTAGATTTTTTCGGCACCATGTCCTAACTAACGTTTTGGCTTAGAGCCAATATGCTATTATTATTATTATTAGCAACGCGTGTTACTACTCGTTCGTGTTATACGCACTCGGATTGTTGGGGCTCTAATATTTCATCTCAATTCTGGTTTTGGGTTAACATCCTCCCTAATACAACCTTACTCCCAAAAATATTCAATCTTGTAGTTAGGTGGTCATTGCACCTAGATACGAAACTAGGGGTCCTGGGTCTGATTCCCGGCTGGTACCTTGAGTATATTTATCTTAAGAGGAGTTTTTTTTTCCAGCGGTTATGAGTTTGGTAAATTAGAATTAAACTAGACTTAAGGCTACCACCTGAAACATCTACTCAACTTGGGTATTACGTTTAGACATCATTTATAGGTGTACCCTGGGCAACGTTATATTCCACCAAGGTCATGATTGGTCTACATACAGGCGATTGAACTGGATGTCCTGTCCCTCTCGGTTGGTAATGCCATAAGATAAGAAACAAGTATGAACAAAATCTAAAATGAATTTTTTTAATGGTCATTGTGTTAAACAAAATAAACTAAATATTAAACACACAAGAAAAATCCTCAACGGTAAAAGATTAAATGCTTAGCCGTTTCCAATAAAATTCTCGTAGCGAAATAAAGAAGTTATTTGCTTACGCCATCCGTATATGAAACCAAGTTAACGTTTCCCTACAAGTTAGGCTTTAGATTTTTGACGTAACTTATTTATTATAAATTATCAGGAATATATAGTACTTTAGGTGGAAATGTAGGGAACAAGAAATAAGGGGAGTATTATTGAAGAAATTATACTCAGTCTTTTTTGGACAAAATAAATAATTTATTGGTCCATTAGAAAAAAAAAAAGATTAATTTTCTTCCCACGTCGATATCCCCAGTTGTTGAATATCTGGCATGAGCATAGCGGCATTAGATGACAAATATTCAAATGAAGATAAAAGTTTTCATCTCATTTCAGGACACCATTTACAAATATTCATAAATTGTTGATATCACCGTGTAAATAAAATAAACTATATGACTCTACTGTGAAATTATTATATTTCTTTTTAATTAGGAATCAAATAGCCAAAATTATCATTTATACTTTTTAGTGAGGATTACTACATATAGGTATCATTTTCTGAGTATTGTAAAATAACAATTGGACCTGGGAATCGAACCCAAGACCTTTGGCTTAGTATGCCAATTCTCTTAACACTGAGCTACCCAGGAGTCATTCCGTGTTCAGGGTCATAATTCACTCATATTTTAAGGCAATCCATGATGGACGTGTGGAGATCGTCTGCTACAAATGCGTGATTTATTAAGATCACGAGATATCAGAAAACGCAGTCACCTTAGACTTGATAGTTAGTTTATTGCTTCCATTTGTACAATTATTATAATTGTAAGGGATTGCATATTTTAGAGTCAAATAGCCAAATATATTAATCTTGATTTTTAGTTAGGATTACTTCACATATTTATCATATTCTGAAGATAGACTAAAACTATGTTTTGAAAAATAAAATCCGCAAAAATACTGTTTATCTTGCGTTACCATCACTCCTACCTTAATCAAGAGACTGCCGCGTATTATAATCAATAGGATCATGAACGACATCATTAGCAAAGTGACGTCATCAATGACGAGTCTCTCATTGTCACAGTGGACCTCATTAACACACATCATATCCCATGCAAACTGTATTGAGGGGGGAGATGAAGCCACAAGTACCGATCAGCAGCGCGCGATTGTGGTCAACCCGTCATCTACTGCGCATGAGGATCGTTTTGTTGCCAGAGAATATGTGTATAGGTGGTAATTAGGGGAAGGAGGAGAGGTATGGGGGGTACTAAATACCCATTCTCTACACAACACATTGCCGGAATCTAGAAATAACCTTTTTTTCAACTCTTCTCTTATAAAAAGGTGACCTGGCGGTCTAGGGGTAAGGTGTCAGACTTCTATGCTGGCGGCCGGGGTTCAATCCTCGGTCCCGGCACAGATTTATCTGATTACCAAACCCTTCCTTCACCTCTGACAAGACATTTTGTGAATGTGAGGAATGCCAGGCCTCCACCGTGGTTCGGATCCCACGTTAAACTGTAGGTACTCCATTTTCATCTCACAATCACCCTACCATTACACATTAGCGTAAGTGTGTATAACCCGAACGGGTAGTAAGACGTGGTGCTAATAATAATAATAATAATAATAATCTTATAAAGAGAAAGTCTAGTTCAACTAAGAAGCTGTAAACAATTGTAATTACGCGATTGTTATCATAGAGAATACGATCATTCATTTAGATCAAATTAGTTTAAAAATTACCCCTTGATACGGGAATCGAACCCAAACCCATTAGAATGGTAAGCTAAAGGTTCTGGATTCAATTTCAGTGTCAAAGGATCTTTTTTCTATCAATTTAACTAAATTGAATAGAAAGTGAATACCTGAATTCCAAATAATTTAAACTCCAAAATAACTAAAATCCAGGAAAGTTTAAAAAGGTTATAGAGTTTTTTCTGAATATTTTTAATTAAAAGTACCAAGCAGAATACATTATTTTAGATACAAAATAAAGTTTGACACTTTAATTCAGTCAGTAGTGGGTTTGTCTACAGAGCTAATAGTCCCGGGTTTTATTTCCGGCGAGGCCGGAAAAATTATCATTGGTGAAATGTTGGTTTACGCTTTCACAGTGATTATTTAATGGCCGGGGACTGGATGTTGTGCCAGTCCTAATCTCAAGTTAGATTATAAGGCATATGAAGCTACGATAGACCTAGCTAGCTGGTTGTGGAAAATAAATGGTTTGAACAAAAAACTTACCCAGACCACAGGCTGGTTACAGTAATGGATGTTAAACAAAAATATATATACAAAATACAATTGTTTCAATTTTTATTAATGCTAAAGAATGGTGCTGGCATGATTTAGTAGCAGAGGCCTACGCTTATAAACTTAAGACTGGAATCTACAACTAAGTTAATTTTATTGATACTCTCATAAGACCTGTGGAGAAGTTATGAATTAATGGCACTAATATCGTAGATGAAGTATATTTGATTTAAAATCCTTCACACGTGTTCAATAATACAATCTACATTTACAAATGTCTAGAATGTAGATGTCATTAAATGGTGTCAAGCAGGAGTTAGACCGTTTATGTGGTACAGTATGATGTCTTTTGATATTTTAAAACCAAACATATGCTTAAATCACTTTGTTTTTCTGAATATTGACGATTATCAACCTTAAGGATTCAAGAATTAAAAAATCAAAGCTATTATTTTTGCTTTAATGAGTATTTACTCTCATAGAGATATCATGATCAAAAAATTTAAAAATGACACCTGGACACAAGAATTGAAACCAGGACATTTGTCTTATGGTGCCAAAGATCTAACCATTGAGCTATTTATGAATCGTTAAGTGCCCAGAGTAATTCTTTACTCATATTTTAAGGCAGAGTCCATGATGGACTTGCAGAAAATCATTGTTTATCATATACTATGCCTTAAATAGCATGGGAAGAAATAGCCTTGAGTTTTAACTCGACAGTTAATTTCTAAATTGTGAGTTACATCGCCATATTTTGACGCTAAAACAATACAATATCAACATTATCTGCACACTACGCCATATTGAGGAATATCATAAGATGATCCAAATAAAGCCGAAGCCTTCTCAAGATAAACCACATTTGATGTGACCTAATTGCGAATAGCTTTATTGCATCATGGCACAGCTTTATAGTCCTAGAAAGAAAATCAACACGCCTTCGACTCTACTTTTAATCTAGGCTTGCTAACGCTTGTTGTTTATGGCTTTAAGGGTTCGTAGCATAGCTTTTTGTACTAAGGTTGGTTTTACCCAAAATTATTTACCCACAAACATTGTAATTTTTCATTAATTTAGGGTATTTAAAGTGCAATTTCTGAACTGACGGATTCTATAGGTATGACTAATAAATTACCTTAAATATAGAACAGATACATAATCAAACACCCTTTTATTAATTAATCACAGTGAATAAAAAAAAGTTACAATTCACCAATTATTTTTTCTGCCATGAAAGGGATTGAACCCGAGACACTTAGTGCCATAGGCAGACACGTTTACCGATTGAGCTAATGTGATACGTATTTCCCATTAACACTCAACAAATATGCGATTATATTCAATTTGTTATTAATTGATAACATTAGTATTTGTGGCCCTCAAAATAGATTCTAATCACATAAATTATTATCTAAAATTATTGAGAGTTTACATTTAAGGAGGTTCTCTACTACAGCTCTGAAACGCAATGCTGATGTCTTGAAATATATATATATATATTTAAAAAGTTGTTTGTTATTTCAAAATATGTATCACATAAAATTGGAGTTGAGGGAAATCAAGACATCGGTATGGAAATAAAAAACATTATTTTCTTTGAGATATTATTTTAATAATTATCTTTAAAAAAAATTTATTAGCACTTTGAAAATTAAGTTTCACTGTAGATATCCTAGCACTAAAATCAAAGTAAATTTTGATTTTTTTTAAATCACAAATCTTAAAACAATAATGAAAACTTTCAATATATATTGTATTATTTCCATAAAAAAAACTTATATCAGTTTTAAGATGTTAATCTTCAAATAGACAGCGTCCTTAAGGAGATTGAATAGTATTCCAAAATCCAAAACATTTTCCAAGTCGGTATAGTGTATGTTAACTGAGCTAAGGGACCCGTGATAAAATTCCCGCCATGGCCAAAAAATGTATCACTGGTGAAATAATCACTGAAAGAAATGTACTGGTTTCACAGTCGGAATTACGTGTGTCTTTTCAGTCTTGACTGGGAAATGGTGATCTTTATTAAAGGCTGGGATTATTCCATGACACGAAATGTGTTTCCAGTACGAAAATATAATTATGTTAACGCGCCACAGTAGTGATGTTTCAATTTC
Organism: Timema shepardi; assembly: GCA_902151425.1. Taxonomy (NCBI): domain Eukaryota; kingdom Metazoa; phylum Arthropoda; class Insecta; order Phasmatodea; family Timematidae; genus Timema; species Timema shepardi. Next base: position 374,713 of record CABFVX010000003.1, on the reverse strand, counting down.
ACCAGTAGAAATGGAAATATCTCATTACTTAATAATATTACAAAGCCAATGAATGTTTAAATCAAGCCAGGAAAGTACTGTTGTTTTATCCAAGTGGCATGGATCCTAATCCATGATGTATTGGAAGTGTTTAGTGATTGTATTATTATTATTATTATTATTATTATTATTATTATTATTATTATTATTAGCACCGCGTCTTATTATCCGTTAGGGTTATACGCACTTACGCTAATATGTAATGGTAGGGTGATTGTGAGATGAAATGAAGGACCTACAGTTTAACGCAGAATCCGAACCACGGTGGAGGCCTGGCATTCCTCACATTCACAATATGTTTTGTCAGAGGTGAAGGAGGGGTTTGGTAATCAGATAAATCTGTGCCGCGACCGAGGATTGAACCCCGGCCGCCAGCACAGAAGTCCGAAAGCTTACCCCTAGACCGCCAGGTAACCTTTAGTGATTGTACTGTTATAATAACTCTATTTCATGTAATAGGCCAATCTCAAAAGACCAGTTCTATTTATTTAAATCTAACGTGTCTCAGTGGCTTACAACATCTTAATTGTAACAATCATGATGGTTTGCAATTATTGTATTGCCAATAGGCCTAATGATAAATTAAATCTTGAATTATGTATATTGAAATTTTGAGCTTGGGTTGACATTAACTCACCACATAACACTTGCACTAATTGTACTGATTGTAATTTTTTTCACTAGTTTACTCATATAATCTTTCATCAATGATAATTTTGAATTGCATTTCCTCTTTAAATAGTAATTTCTTAAAGACTATATTTATTTTTTGTAGCTATATAATTTAACTTGAAGTGTTAAAGAAACAACTCACTTCTTACATATACTACAAGTAAAAGATGACTGCTCTTGTATGGGTACGGATGCCCAGACAGCGTAGTTACCATCCTAATGGTAAAAAAAATAAAGTGATTAACTGAGAGGACTGTAAATATTCCATTAATAGCCAGGATGCGTGAGACGTCATCAACAAGTTTTCAGGTAACCCCAAATTTTGTTCCATTATACAGACTCTGTTGCAAACCTATTCATTGGCATGTAATAGTAGAATTACTTGAAAGAGAATCACAACAATACTCCCGTATTTAAACTAAAACTACTGCCATTGAGCTTGGATTCAAGACAAAATAAAAATTCCGTGCCTCTAATGTTCTCTACCTCAATTTTTTAAAGTGTGAGTTTACACTTTTACAGTGATGAAATAACAGCCAGAGGCTGGATGTCGTGTTTGTTGTAGATTTAATTTGGTTTATATGTCTTGTGCTAAAATAACCCAGAGGTTCAAAAAATGCACGTCAAATAAATTTAATAAATAAA
>CABFVX010000003.1:316434-373227 GCA_902151425.1 Timema shepardi | reverse complement strand
ATATATATATATATATATATATATATATATATATATATATATATATATTTCCATATACACGAGAAACTAAGCAATCTTCTAGATTTTCTAGGTTGATTTGTTTGGTAGCAGGAAAACCAATATGGGAGGAGTATAATACAAATACAAATAACATTTGTGAAGTTTCGTTTCACTATTAAATGACATAATTAAATTCACAAGCATTACCCAGAAATTTTGGTATAAATTATCAACCAATATATATATAGCCTACTTGACTTAAAGGACAAATTATATTACATTTAAATATGATTACCAGTATTTATAAGTTAATGAAAATTATTTTTGTTTACATTCAATTTAAAATAATAATAATATTAATATTTAGCACCGTGTTTTACTACACGTTCGGGTTATACGCTGTAATTACTAATTACTCTAATGGATTAGGAATTGGGAAGTTTAAATTAGAGGAAAAGAACCTACATTTGCATGGAGGGAGAGTGGAAAACGATTTAGGAAAAACCACCCCCAGTTCATCCGACCTAGATTCGAACCTCGATCTCCCCGTCCTCAGAAGTCGAGCTCAACACGACAAGCGCGTTAGCCAGCTACGCCACTGAGGCGGGTTTCAATTTTTTTTTAAACCACGTGTACTTTTAACGATGCTCTTAATATTTAATCTAAGCCGAACATATGTTCTCAATACTTCAGATAACTAGGCAGCCCCTTTAAGATGGCTAGATTGGAAATGTTTTGAGTTTTGTTGTCGCTTAGCAACGGCCATGAGTTTGCTGTGCCACTGGGTCGGACATTGAAATCTTCTTGGCACAGATAAAGCTTGGAAATCTCTACAATTCCATAGAAATCTGGGTCCATGAATCAAGCTGTCTTCCTCTATATATGTTTGTATGCGAGTGTGTGTGTGTGTGTGTGTGTGTGTGTGTGTGAGAGAGAGTGTGTGTCTGGTATCCCTCGTCACCAAACCACCAAAAGTAGAGGAATATTGATAACCTTTGTGATGGATGTGAATTTCTAGTATCAAATAGCAATCTACAAACAGGACAGGTTTCGTTCTCTGTCCATTCTAGAATTACTCTCTCTCTCTCTCTTTTCGACTTTCTATCTAGAGCAAAGCGGGGGGCGGGGATGAGAGAATGTTGGAAAAGGAAGCGGTATAGAGGATGTCAGAGAATATATGATATTTCAAAGTGGTAATATTTGAAGGAACAAAAACCTTGATCGATTTGCTTCAATGTCAGTTTTATATTTATTGTAAAGTAGGGACACTCATTTTTCTTCTATTCATAAGCGTTGTGAGATCAAATTAATAAATCAGCAGACATAGCAGTTTTATTAATATATGTGCGTACAACTTATTATTATTTTAATACTTACCTGCCTCGGTGGCATAGTTGGCTCACGCGCTTGTCATGTTGAGCTTGACTGCTCATGACGGGGAGATTGAGGTTCAAATCTCGGTCGGGTGAACTGGGGGTGAATTTTCCTAAATGGTTTTCCACTCTCCCTCCACGCAAATGCGGGCTCACTTCCCCTAATTCAACCTTCCCAATTCCTAATCCATTAGATTAATTAGTACTTAAAACCGTATAACCCGAACGGGTAGTAAGACGTGGTGCTAAATATTATTATTATTACTTAAATCTGAAAAACAACAAAATAAAGATTAAAAATATGCCCACCATGTAAATCACAAATTAAATAAATCACGTTAATATATTGACGCCACGTCACACAACTCAAAAATGTTGTACATATATGAATTAATTGTTTTAATGTGTTAAGAATAATATTTTTTGTATCACTACGTTATACTAAAAGTTCAAGTAAAACGATCATGTATTATTTACATTAATGGGTTAGAGATTATGAATAGTTAATTTAGAATTGCACCCACATTTGTGTGGAGGTACATTGGGAAACTGTATAGTAAAACCACCCTCATTGCAGCTGACCAGGATTGAACCCCCATCTCCCCATCTTCGGTAAAGTAGTCCAACATAAGATTGAGTTGGATCACGCGGCCACCGATGCAGATAATAATAATAAATATGAATCTACAGAAATTGTACCCAAATTTTCATAGTGTTAGAGTGGAAAACTATTGAGGACTAATAAACCTCGCTACTCCAACTAAGACTATTACTCCAATCGTTTGTTCATCGACTGTTCAGTCTATTTTGAGGTAGATATTTTATTGAAACCGTTCAACAAACGAATTGGGAAAATATATTAGTGAATACAGCCCTCTCATAAGTCAACTAATGGAAGATTATCTATATAAAAACCAGGAAATCATGTATCAATAAAATAAGCCAGTATATTTTTACAGTAAAGGATGGAGATTATATTGATAAAATGTATTCAAACATTTTATTGGTAAAATTCTAAATAATCAGGCCTCACTGATTAAAGGCTGTCAATATTCCATGGATTTTGAGCTTTAAGTGTTTAATTTTGAACAAAGCCCATATTATTTACATCCATCACACCACGTCATAACTTTAAAATGACTTCTCTCCAAGCAATCAGTTATATTTTGCAGCACCATACCACTCGAATAAGAACTTGGTTATTATTTTTTAGCAAGAGATTAATATTTAAGTTATCAAACTTATCCAAATAAAGGTTTCCATGCTGATGTAGATATAGAATGATATTACCGACGAGCCAATGCAAACATAACAGAAATATGAAAACTCGTTGGTAGATCAGGATATTTTTGAAGATATTTCTGTCAATACTCTGAGCGCCTAGCGTTTAAAATGAGTGTTTCTCAAAATTGATTTGGCCAATTTATCTTAATCCAACTTATCGGAACTGGGTTTATCAAATCATATACCTATATATACACACAAGCTGTACTGCAAATTGTGGTACCTACCTCGATGAAAAGAAGGCTAAAAAAACTGAAATAAGTTCTGAATAAATATCTGTCCTATTTGACTTTGTTTCAGAGTTATAGTCATGTTTGTATTCCAGTAATGTGGAGATGCTTAGTAATTGAGAAAATGCTCAAAACTTCCATCTTCGGGCTGAATGCAATTATTGCAACTATTTTTTTTTTTAAAGATTGCGGCATTCTACCACACGACGAATGCAGTCTTGTATTCAGGCCGAAGATGGAAGTTTTGAGAGTTTAACTTTAATACCAAGCAGCTCCTCATTACTGGACTACAAATATGACCAACTCTGAAACACAGTCAAATGCGACAACTCATTTATATGAATTTTTTTTGTTCCTTATATCCACCGTTGTAAATTTGCACAGTTCTATACTATTATTATTAGCACCGCGTATTACTACCCGTTCGGGTTATACGCACTTACGCTAATGTGTTAATGGTAGGGTGATAGTGAGATGAAATGGAGGACCTACAGTTTAACGTGGAATCCGAACCACGGTGGAGGCCTGGCATTCCCCACCACAGTTCTATAAATAAGTATATTTATAGATGTGTGCAACACGCCCTACTGCCCGTCCATCTAATCCACATATTTGAGCTATAATTTTGGGGATACATTAGGCTGATGCGACATTAGAGTCTCTTGCCTTTACACGTTTGGAAGGTCTGTTATTTTTTTTTAAACTAGCCTAATTACATCCAAAAGGGATATTAACGCAAGCACGTTCATCATCGGCTTTGCAGTAAAAATGAAAAAAGTGATGCTTTTGTATTCTTCTCAAAGTGTGGTACACGGTGGAACATTGAGTGGAAGTTTTGTGATAGTAAGAGTGTTGATAAAATATAATTGAAACATTTAAAATTCAGAAGATTAAACATGAAATATCCATACTTAATAATAATTTCCTCCTCGATAGACACAAGTCACATAGAAAAGGAAGTATGTATCAACCTAACATCAAATAATCCAAAAATTTATTATTATAAAATTATATGAGATATAGAAGTTAGGAATAAAATATATTAAATTTAACAAATTAACGCTATTTTCTTACGGAGTAGGCAATAAACTGTGCATATAGCTAACATAATAATATTTAGCACCCCGTCTTACTACCCGTTCGGGTTATACGCTTTATGTACTAATTACTCTAATGGGTTAGGAATTGGGATGGTTGAATTACAGGAAGTGAACCCGCCTTTGCTGTGGAGGAAGAGTGGAAAACCATTTAGGAAAAACCACCCCCAGTTCACCCGACCGAGATTCGAACCTCGATCTCCCCGTTCTCAGCCGTCGAGCTCTAAACGACAACCGCGTTAGCCAACTACGTCACCGAGGCGGGTTATAGCTAGAATAAAACTCCGTACTTAACCGATACTCACTAACTTTTTCCACACTTACCTATTCTTGAATACTCCCTTCTCTTCAATAACATCCATACACCGAGTCATACATGCTCTTTAATTCTTAACACACTATTGTTTTTCTGTCAAACTTGGACGTCTTATATAGCCTATCCCTTTCTTTTGATCCACACACACTACCTTCATATATTTTCTTCTATACTCTTTGTCTTTATAGTCCTAAAATTATCTTCTTAAAATAATGCTTTTCTGGAATAGTATTCAATCCATGTACCACCTACTTTTAGGGCCCTGGTGGTCGCCCAGTTAGCAAAAACTTAGATTTGGTGCTCCTCCATCAACAAAGCTTGGCGAAACACCGCTTTACACTGTTTAACCACCAAATCGATTAATAAGTAAAACGGTGTTTATAAGTTTAGTTCTTTAAACTAAACTAAATAGGTAGCCATCATTGATGAGGTCATGGATATTTCAAACCCTTCCTTCACCTCTGACAAGATATGTGTGGAATGCCAGGCCTCCACCGTGGTTCGGATTCCACGTTAATCTGTAGGTCCTTCATATGATCTCACAATCACCCTACCATTACACATTAGCGTAAGTGCGTATAACCCGAACGGGTAGTAAGACGCGGTGCTAATAATAATAATCTTGGATATTTAAATAGATTTGGATACGTCCATATATTTCAAAGTCCTTTTCTCTCCCAGTAAAGGAGGTTGGGTGACACTTCCACGTATCCTCCAAGAAAAGTGTTATCGTAGAGTTGATTGGACAGACATAGCGGGGGATGTCGTAGGAGGGTGAAATAGGGGTCAAGTGAGGAAGGGGGAGAGACTATCCCTGTTTGACCTTATATCGGCTCGCACATGACTTGTCAAGAAAGATGGAGACTCTATAGATTGTATCTGTTGTCATCGCTTTTGGAAACTGGACGCTCGGAGCTGGGGGTGGCGGCGGGGAGGAGGGGGTCGTTGAGAAATCGAGAATCTAGAGAAATAACAAATAGACTACCAAAATTGGTTGAAAAATAAATAAAGATAGCAATAAAAAACCTTTCTTGTATAAAGTTCAATTGAACATCTGTTTTGATCATTTTATTGAATTTGAGATCTATCATTAACTTTGTGCAATTTTTACAGTAAGGAAATAATTTATTACGTTTATTTAAATAAATGACCCATGTCCGTGAGCATGCTCTATAGATGTCGGGCTTATTTGTCATGATTTTCCCTTTTCAAGAAATTTTCACCTCAAAATCAGATAGGCCACAATGTGAGTATTTTTTTATTATTAAGATTTAACAATTTTTCCTTAATCCGAACGTACCACTATGAAAATTAAATAATAGAGATGACCATATTCCAGATGGTTGGTAAGAAACTATATTAATAATTAAATATATCTAGCACTCGGCGTTGATTCAAAATGTAGTTTTTCCACGCGTCTATTGAGAGCATATTCAAAACTAATCTATTTATGAAATTATCTAAAATTTTCGAATTTTTAAATTCAAATTAAATATAGTTCTTAGTAATTTCTTAGACTCGCTTTGGTGGCCGTGTAGTCGCACTCGCTACGCTTGCAGTAGAATAGACTGACGATATCAGGGAGGTAGCTGTTCGAATCTCGGTTGGGTTTGCTTAAGGTGTTTTTTTCCTAATTTGTTTGTCACTCTCCCGTCTGTTTCCCTTCCTTTCTGTCTCCGTCTATCCCCCTATTTCCCCCTCCCTCTCCCTCCCCCTCTCCCCCTCTTTCTTCCTCTATCTTCCCCTCTCCCCCTGATTTTCCTGTAATAAAAATAAATCATACTCATTTTTCCGTATCAATTTTGTACATAACATCTAAAATCTAGCTACCATTAAAATATTTACAGTTTTATTGAGCTGTTAATTAAATTTCATAATATTAATTAAACTTTGACCTGCTTGGATGGTCACGTGGTCTAACACACTACACTAGCTATATACTAGACTGCCGAAGACGGGTAGGTAGAGGTTCGAATCTCGGTCGGGTTAACTAACGGTGGTATATCTCAAATTACTTTCCAACCCACCTCCACGTAAATGTGGGTGCACTTACTCCAAAAATAACCCTCATAATACCTAAAAATATCAGTGTAATTAGTATATAGGATGTAAAAGTAGTCAGACGTAGTGTTAAACCAAAAGCAATGAATTTTAAATTCTCATTAATAAACGTTAATAACAAGAGGCACACCGGACTCTCTCAGAATTCTGTTGGTCCCTAAATGGCACCTTGGTCGTAAGAGTTTCGTTATTACTGCCTTAGACCATGCGATTAGGGAAGCTGATATAACATTTTTAATAACCGGATTTTTATATTAATATTTGGACGCATTTCTTTTATTTTAAGCCACGTGCAGTAATAATAAATTCAACCAAAAAAAAATTAACTTAAATTTGGAAAAATATGTCAAAATGTTTTAAACATCAATATGCCATGGTAGAGCTTCTATTTACCCTTTGGGTAATGAAAAGTCATATCAAATAAAGTTATAATTCGGTCCTGAAAATGAGAATCTCACTCCTCTAAATGGTGTAGCACGTACCCTTACCCATTGCGCAAGAAACATAAAAAGAAGAATAAAAAAGAGCGATAAGGAAAAAAAAAGTCATTTTGATATGGAGAGAGAGAGATTCTACCGTTTAAATGGCGTCATATGTTGGAGACAGCCGGCCAAACATGTTAGCCGCTCCACTTCACAAATCAACACCAACATGTCAAAAAGAAACTTCTTCTACTTCGTGAGGGAAAGGGAAACTTTGGGCACTTTCTACACTTTATGTAACCTCTTTCAATGAACTTTTATTTCTTAACGTCTAAATACAATTATTCACTAAAGTATACCCATTAACAATTTCAAGCTCATTTAATCTGTCGTCGAGTAATCGTATACGTCATTTTGACTAAAGTGATGAGAATATTTATCAAATAATTTTATTTATCAGTTAATGTCCTTACGTATTTTTAAAAAAAATATTCTCAACTAAAATTTTATAAACCTAATTCTAAGTAAATAAAATTATTATTATTTGAAGCTCAAAACCTAACATACTACAAATAAATATTTGAGTAAATTTAGCCCTTAATGTTTTTCAAACATGTCACTATTCTCAGTTGTATAGGATTTATTTAAATATTATCAGTGGCTATGTGGATACGATCTAAAGCTCATCTAGTCTAGTATGTCCACGGCATGGTTGCCTTGGTTCTGGTCCCAGATGTTTTTACGGAGCTAGGATTATCCTGATTTCTCCCATTGTTGCCACAAAAACGTGGTTTAATTTACTCTAAATTCCACCTTCCTCTTGGTAACCTATTATTGTAGTCAAATAAGAGTCCGAAATTGTATAAAAAAGGGACAGAGTAAAAAAATGTATTAAGAATTACTGGTGTACATGAAGGGAAGTGCATTAATATCGTCGTTTTTCTGACTTCCTGATACTTATTGGAAGGTTAACTAGAGGTTATCTTGAGCTGTTTTTACTTTCACACAACCATCGTGTGAAAGAAATATAGTGCTAGTCAAAAAACCTGAATATGATATTTCAGACCCCTTAAAGTATTTTTTTTTCCAGTGCCGTATGTCTGTGGCTTGGACCTGATTAAACCGTTTTACCGGTCATACTAAAATATTGATATCTTGGGCTTATAATTTTCCCCATAGGGTGTTATGAAATGTTCCAGTTAACAAAGTGAAGGTTTTAAAAAGCGAATATAGAAAATATTATTTTCTAAAAATGTGCTTGGCCATTTTGATTATAACAGTTAAGCATTAGTAACTAAATGGTGTTTCTCATTTTCCTTTATAATCATATGTTTGAGGCTACTTTAATATTTTTATTATTCTTTTTATAACTATTTGTATTAGATATTATGGTTAACGAGAGGTCCATTCCTTTTGTCCGTGAATTTGATTGCCATCTTCTGCCTCCTCCTTGAATTCTGAGAGTTTCCTTATTTTCTTTCAGTAATCTAATATTTGAATCCTCCTATTCCTAAGATCCTCTTTTACTCAACCCTTCTTTCATGCAGAAAACAGTTCATGCTTAGGATTTGTCAAATCCAGTTTGCTTTGCACCCAAGAATCACATCCAAAATGGTCCTCTTTTATCACACATTCTTTATTTGCCACTTCTTCATTTATTCACCCTGTCTGTCCCCTTGATCTTCTCAAATCTTTAAAATCTGACCAATTATTTCTTTTCCATCTTGTTTAGAGTTCATGTTTCTGCTCTATACAGTACTATGCCCCAAATGTAGTATTCCATAAGATTCTTACCCAACAGTAATTTCTACTTGTTGAAACTTCCTTGACCATGGCGATAATCGACCTTATTTACCTTAGTGCTTCCTTTTTATACACTTACCAAGTACTTACACTGCTCTTATGTTTTCCATTTCTTGGTTTCAAATTTTAACTTTTCTGTATCATTTTTTAAATCACCGTCAATTTTGACTTCTCAATGTTAATCTTTATCCCAAATCTTGTCCATATCTCCACGAGCCAATCCACCATTTCCTGAAACTCATCTTAATTTATGTCTAGCGATGCTAGATCATCAGTATATCTTATTGTGTTGGTGAAGTGTCCTTATATCCTGAAATTAACACGTTTCTCCATGGCTTCCCCGTCTAGTCCATGTCCATTCAATTTAAACAGACCAAATGATAAAACAGCATCCCTGCCTCACTCCTCTTTTTATAACTACCCTTTTTGTATCTCTATCATTCAGCCTCACCTTCACTCGATACCCCAGGTACAGATTTTCAATCAGCATTCTTTCTCTCTAGTTGATGCTATTATTCTTGATTAGTTATTTTAGTTTTTTCCACCTAGCTCTAACACCTTTTTCCAATAAATTAAACCAATGTAGACATCCACTTTTACTTACAGCACTATCTCCCAAATTATTCTCATCATCGCGATGGCATATTTGGTTCTTTACCTAAATCCAAATTGGTATTCTTCCATTACATCATATATTTTCTGTTACAATCGCGTGTTGAATAGTCTGGCCGGGATCTTACTCACATGAGAGATGAGGCTGATGGTCCTATGCTGACTATATGTCTTTACTTGTTTCTTATTCTTTGAAACAAACATGTCTGCACCTATAAAGCTCTTGGGTCATTCTCCTGTTTCTTAAATTCTAATTTGTATAAGCATTTTCACTTGGCATAATATTTCCTCTAATATTTGAGAAATGTAAAAAATTACTACGCAAAATTGTTGAAAATTAAGATTTTATAAAATAAATAGCTGATGAACTATATTCTTAGATATATCTTTGGTAAATGGGAAGTTTAAAATTTACAGTACGAATAATATAATTTTATAACTACCTCTATTATTTCATTTATGAATTTTAGTAAAACAAGATGCTCAAATTTTATATTAATGTTCCTATAACATAATATATTATTTCGTGTAGAATATTTTACGAGCTCTATTTATAGTTTATATTAGGTTTCTAAAAAGTAGCTACGGTTCAGATTATAACTTATATTAAATTAATATACGTCTTCAATTAATCTATTAAAATGAGTCTATATTCAACGTTTTCTATTCTCTGCCACCTATGTGTAAATATTATTATGGAACGTTATATAATAAAACCTTAGGCACATAAAAGAAGAGTTTCACTTTAATACTGGATAAAAGCCCTTGTCTTGTATTATATTATATGGCTATTTGACACCATTTCAAAAGCTAAAACTTCTTTTTGGAATGAAAAGGCAGAAACACTGAGAACAATTACACAATTTCAATTTTAAAATAGTTTCTCCTACATTTTATTTTTAAGAGTTAGGGTTATTATTTTTTTAAATTAGCACACAATATAATTAAAAACAACGTGTGTCTTTATACTTTGATAGTTGATTCAAACTTGTACGCGAGCTAAACCAACTGAATGATTCAATTTTACAGTTCTCTGGTTCACTCTATGCATTAAAAATTTAAAATTTCACTACCAGAATTAACTCTTCTTTTTTTTAATTCGGAACTTTCCGCCAGAAGGGAAAACTGGAGATCTAATGGAATCATGGATGACTGAAAAGTGAAGGAGAATAATTTTAAACTAGACAAAATTCTAGAATTGTATTGGCACTTTAAATTAAATACAATTTATTGGCTTGATATATATAGATATATATGTATATATAGATATATGTATATATGTGTATATATAGATATATGTATATATGTGTATATATAGATATATGTATATAGGTATATATAGATATATATGTGTATATATAGATATATACGCTGTAGATATATATTTATTAACTGACCACAAACTGGTGTTATTTTGATTGGAAGTGAACAGAAGGTAACTGGTATAACACACCGAATATACATCCAATCAAACGCAGAGGGTTACCTCGAGCATCGCATTCTCTCTCTCTCTCTCTCCTAACTACATCGATAGTAGTTTCACACACATACCAGGTAGTACCGTGGCACGCATACATACATCACTTTACGAGGCCCCGAACTTTACAGCAGGCCATAGCTCCTGGCGGGGATCTTTAACACTAAAAACGAGATCCCTTCCCCCTGTTACAACACTCCCATCACCAGGAGTGGGAGCCTCTTAATCAACGCCCCGACTCACATGCAAATTATGGGCCCTCCCCGTGTTTTTGACGCTCCAACCACGCACACACATGTACCGTATGTAAGTACAGTAGATCTAAGGGGTTCTCAGCTATAAACCCTTTTACTTGTTTGCTTACAGGATACCGCGTCGGGTTGGTTGTCTGGTAGTTCTGCCAGGCGGCTGGCTTTGATGGCTCTTTTAGATTGGTACGTTTATTTACCGCTAGGAGGATAGGCTACAAGGCAGGATTGGTAGGGGCACTTAAAATGGAATCTGTAGAGACTGTTCACCCTTTCGACAGTGAACTTTAGGTTACATGTGTGTCTAAGGTGAAAGTATGAAGTGTTATCCTTACCCTCTTCGGAGGATGAGTGGTCTAAGACGTCATTTTCACAATTGACTGCGCTTCCGATGATGCATAGATCGTTGTTAGAGGCAAGTTCAGGTGCATTAAGTGTAGTTTTTTCCCTAAATAGTTTGCCTCTTTTCTCCATGAAAATGGGGGTATAGTTCATTTGAAATATTTATGCTAAACATGTATTAAGACGCAGTGCTAAATTAAAGAGTTACCCTTATCTTTATAAGGTGTCTAGCTTGGGAAGGATTTGATTAAAGGATAGTAGTTTTGTTGAATTTCATTTATTTTTTGGTACACTTTTTTTTTATTGAGTGTAATTATATCAAAGTGTTTCTTTCAGTACAACCCAACATCTTAATATGGGTGTATTTTTCATAAGTGTATCCTCCATATATGTCTTCTCCATTTTTAATAAAATCAATAGTTAAATTTAAAATTAAATTTAAAATAATCTTATGTAGATTTTTTTTATTTTGAATTAGAGGGAATTTTTGGAATTTCAATAAAGTATTTAGTAACTTATATTAAATTTCAAGAATATATCTAACCCAACCATAATAATATAATATAATATTCTTGGTAAAAGAGCATATTTTGAAGTAAACATAATTCATATTGAGTCATATAGATTGATAGTTGTCTAATATAATATTAAAAGATAAATTTAATAAAATTGTTATAAATATATTTGTATTAACTAATGTGTAACCAATGAGAGATTTTTAAATATTGTATATATATTATATTGTATAAGGGCCAATATAAATAGTATAAGACAACCTCTCTGGTCTAGTAGTAAGGGTTCCTGACTATAGACCTAAAAATCCCGGGTTCATTCCCTGGGGCTTCAAGATATTTTGTGAAGCAGTGGGTTTGAATCTAGGTCAAATCACCCATGTCAGGAAAAATGAGGAGCTACTTGAATAAAGAGGTAATTTTTACTGTCTAAAACAATGATATTAATAGCTGGAGGATTCGTTATGCTGACCACATGACACCATCTAGCTAACAATGTTGGAACAATTTTTGATAAAACGTGGCGGCCACACGGTCAGTATAGCTCGCTTGCTGGCTGGCACATTATATAGTTTTGTTTAGGAACGCATATCCTTGGAAATAACCAAGGTCTAAGAAAAGGTTACACGTAATCTAATAACATATAATTCAATTTATTTTTATTTACAAATAGTTTCCTGGATACAGCCTTAAATAATCCATAAAAAAATATTAAAATTATTATATGGAGGCCAATATTGAGATAAGTTCACTGACTCTGACAACAATCCATCAAAGTTGACCTGAGCTGTCAAAAATAAAATATGCAGGACATATCAAAGAGTATAAAAGTTCTTAAAGCTAGATATTTTATATCAATGAACTACAAGAGAAGATTTTACAATCGTTGAATTGATTTTAAACTACTATATATACACATAAGTAATACAATCAAAATTTGAAGGCATTTGTGGTAGCATGGTCTAAGACGTTACTATCTCATTAGACTAGACTGTTGATGAGTGGGAGATTGTGGTAGAATCTTGGTCGGGTTTTTCCAAAATGGTTTTCAAATTTCTCTCTGCAAGTAAACCTCCTCTAAATTAAACGTTCTTCATCCATAGCTAATTAGGGTAGTTAGTACATAATAAAATAAACGAGCAGTAAGATGTGGTGACTAAAAAAATTAAGTTTTGTCAATAAAAAAATACCTATTTGTATACTGGTTCAGTAAGCCATGAGCCACATAGGTGGTCAAATAGTTTAAGAAAAGGATGGTTGATTTATGGAAATCATCCCACTTGCTGACACGTGAATATTATTTGGGTGGCATGCAGGCATTAAAATTAAACATAGACTGGATTTTTCCCGACGTGGTATAGTTTTTTTAATCAATATTTTTTCAATAGACAAGTCTTCAATGTAATATCCTTATGAAGTTTGTTAAGACCATTATTAGAAATATTTATGATAATTAAATGAGTGTCAACAAGAAGCTGTAAGCTCAACCTTAGATAAATATCTTCAATTAAATAGCCCAGTTACTATGTTGACTAATCAGTGCTATAGGAGCATCTATATATCACATTCTGATGAACGTACGGAAATCGTCAGCCACTTATGAGTGATAATTTAGATCACTATCATGATATGCGAATTTCCACACATCCATCACAGACTCTGTCTTAAACTATGAATGAATAATATCCCTGAACATTTAGAGGTGTAATTTTTGAATTAAATAAGAATTTAAATATCTTAGCTATAAAATTCCATATTTCTGTGTATTATGGAAAATATTAATTAAAATTTGGAATTTAACATTTTTATCAGTTAATTGTGTTATTTACCCTGTTGGTTCTACCCCGTGTAGGTATGTGTGTATGTATGTAATGGTGCTACTTCCGATATTTTTAATTCAAGTTATTAAAAATGTTACTGTCTTAGACACTTAACAATAAAAATGTAATAAATTTGACTTCCTTAAAATGTTGGCCTTCTTAAAAAATCTACATTTTTTTTTATTTATTACCTTTAAAAATGTTCAACAAATACTGCTTTAACAAATATTGATTTAAATAACTCATTAGGTCCAAGACCTAAGCTCCGTTAATACCGTGGCTGTCTATTAAGCTACGCGTCTAGGTTTCAATTCCCGCCATAGAAGAAAAATTTATCATTGATATTAGGTGGTTTTACCCTTTTTACAGCAATGAACTAACGGCTGTGGGTGGGGATGTTGTTCCTATTCTAAATCTAACATAACCCATAAGTCTATTGCTGATATAATAGAAAGGTTAAAAAGTGCATGTTAATAACCACAAATAATTGAGATTAAATTAATTAATCACTTATAAACGTAAATTATAAGTGACATACTAGACTATTTGAGAATTGAGCTAGTCTCCTAGTGGCACACTAGACTATTTGAGAATCAGGCTAGTCCTCAAGTGGCACAATAGACGAGTTGTGTAATTGTTCTAGTCCTTAAGTGGCACAATAGACTAGTTTGGAATTATTCTATTCCTCAAGTGGCACAATAGACTAGTTTAGAATTAGCCTAGTCCTCAAGTGGCACAATAGACTAGTTTAGAACTATTCTATTCCTCAAGTGGCACAATAGACTAGTTTAGAACTATTCTATTCCTCAAGTGGCACAATAGACTAGTTTAGAATTATTCTATTCTTCAAGTGGCACAATAGACTAGGTTAGAATTAGCCTAGTCATCAAGTGGCACAATATACTAGTTGTCTAATTGTTCTAGTCCTCAAGTGGCACAATAGACTAGTTTAGAATTATTCTATTCCTCAAGTGGCACAATAGACTAGTTTAGAATTATTCTATTCCTCATTAGCTTAGAATTATTCTAGTCCTCAAGTGGCACAATAGACTAGTTTAGAATTATTCTAGTCATTAAGTGGCACAATAGACTAGTTTGGAATTATTCTATTCCTCAAGTGGCACAATAGACTAGTTTAGAATCATTCTAGTCATTAAGTGGCACAATAGACTAGTTTAGAATCATTCTAGTCCTCAAGTGGCACAGTGGTTGGGGTAATTTCACCATCTCTAATCAAGTGTCACCCTTGCAATAGACAGGTCTACCGATGGTTGTGGATATCAGGGCTCAAATCCTATTCTTATGTATTTAGAGGGGACTATCTCCTAAATGGGTTTCTAATCTACATGCATGCATGTAAGTTTATACCTACTCTGAATTTAAATTTAATTATTCCTAACACATTGGCGTAACGAGTACATGTTTGTATTAAACAAACGGCGAGTTGAAAAAAAATTTGTCCTGAGGGTAATTATTTTTGATATATGCCGGCTACCCTCTTGTCTTGTGTGTGTTTGATACAGGCAGGCAGGTTATGTTCAAAGCATGCAGAGTAAACTTTTTCTTTTAAATTATAAAACCACAATTGCTCGTTGTATTCGTTTTTAACCACGGAATTAAGTTTAGTTCATGAGATTATTAATGTTGTATGTAAACCAAATCTAAATCATCAGGATAGTGTTGGGGGAAAGAAAGAGATGTAAAAAAATATACCTGGTTAATTTATATTATGTGCAGACACGCATACCTCCCTAATACCCTGAGCCCCTTAGCCACTTATTTAAAATCGTGCCAGTATAGCTTCTTCACACTTAACTTATTTGACGCTAGCTCTACCAAAGGGAATGCAGTCTCTCATAGCTCATAACTAAAACATTGACAATTTAATACCTCTTTTTTGACTGCTTATAAACATATTCTGGAGAAGTTTGGACTTTCAGTTATCATAATTTCTCTTTTGTATAATTTATTTTATCACTCTCTAACTTTTAATTAAAAAATTTGAATTAAAATTACACACAAAATAATAACTAATGTAGTATAATTTTTAAATAGTTATTATATTATATTAATTTTGATAGTAAAGTAAAGCTGTTTTAAATCGGTTTTTAAGAAACTTTGTTTCAAACTTTTACTTTCAAGTCACATGGAACCAAATACGAACTAAATCATGAATAATTAAAAATAAATGTTTTTCTTACTTGTAATTTTGTATAAACATAGTCGATAATTAATTGTATTACTAACTCTAATGGTGGGTGTATGTATGAATGTCACGATGCATATTGGTTCAAAATAATTTTAAATTTCCCAATGGTCTTGAAAGTTGAAATTTGGGAAGATTTTAGAGGAATAATTCAACAGAGACGTAAAAATATCAAACACGAATCATAAAGTAAATATAATACAAGCTATGGTGTATGTATATAATAATTATAATCTCATGTCTGTATAACCCAGTGACATAAAAACAACTGGTTATTCTCCATGGCACAAAAAGAAAATATGTGTTCATGTTAGAGAGCAACAAGAGGACATTAAGGATTAAAAACTCAAGTATACATATAATTACACTAAGAAGAAAGAACAATAATTAAATTTAGATTTAAAAACATACTAAGTACAGTATGAAAATAGACAAATATAAAAGTGTTTATACTTGTATCTATACAGTAGAAGTGAGTATAAAATCGTTAACGCCCATAAACACTTAATATTTAGATATATATCCCTACAAGATAATTATCTATTAAAGCTCTCTCTTTGGTAGGTATGTTGATTAGTAAGTATTAGCTGGTTTAAAATCGTACAAAATAATTTTAAATTATAAATTTATTTTGAAAACTTTAATGTATTAATATATTACGATCAAATTATATTAGTTAAAACAAATATATTTTTCAAAGTTAATTAATAAGAAATGATTTTAAATATATATAAATCTTTATTGGAGGTGTTACTTGTTTACTCTATGGCTCTTACGAGACTAAAGTTTATTACCGCAATTACAAAAGTACGCCACCTATCTATATCAATCCACTCCACCTCATTACACCCTATCCCTGTCTTAAGCTAGTTTTATCCAATCCCCCTCATTACACCCTATCATTTTAAAGTCAATTCTAATGCTATCCCCCAAATTGAGTATATGTCTTCCCAATGGCCTATTTCTTTTTGGGTTTTTCAGTCAATACCCTGAGCCAGGTTCTATATTCTCATAATGTTGTATCATGTCTTGTTTAACAAAATCTACGAGATTTGATTATTCTAACAAAGTCTTTAATAAGTATATAGTATATAACTCATCAATATGTAACCTCTTCCACTAACAAATAGCTTCATCCATTTTTAGACCAAATATCTTCCTAAGCCACTTGTTTTCGAGAATTCTATTTTATTTATTTAATTTAAAAATAATGAGTTGTTTTTATTTGTTTGGTTTTACAATATATCCCTTTAAATAAACTTTATATTAATTATAATCGATCATGTTGTACATGTACAAGGCATATTATATTTAATCCGTTAATATTCTAGTTACTAGATACATAAAATTATAAGATATATAATAGGAAAATTTTAAAGATTTCCATTTAAACTCATATGCATATGGTTTGTTTAGCCAAATTATGGAATACACTTTTTAAGAGAAAGCTTAAGAAAAAAAATTGTGGTCATTGTTGGTAAAGTTTAATCTACTTTTATTATAATTTAAATAACTATTGATATTGAATATTAAAATTTACACTCCTAGGTCACACTAATCTATTTATAGATATGCAATAAATTAGTTAATTTACTAATTTTAATAACACTGAAATATCCTTTAAAATGTAAGAGGACTTTTACATATTTACTTAATATAGATTAATAATAATATGACTCCCTAGTTTAAATCTCCAAGTCCTTATTCTAGTCTTAAATATATAACTGAATCAATATTTATTTCCCTATCATTAGGTGGGGCCAGTTTTGAAAATTGTACTTATTAGAGTGAAATTATTATCCCTACTCTAATTTAAGAAGGTTAATAAGATCACTTTTACTAAGTTTCAGGGTTGAAAACACTTGTTCACAAGAATATGAGCATGCAAATATTGGAATATATTTTGGTACATGATTAACTAAAAATTTGAAAATTTCGATTTTTTACAGATTTTTTTACAAAATCCATTCTGGTTGTGTTAAAAAAAATCCCTCTTCATGTTGCGATGGGTCACATTTATCTACCGTCGCCACGTATTCAGCCCGGGGGCCGTTATCACCTATCCCTGTCCTAGATTAATAGACCACTCATTAAATTAATAATATTTTTGCTGTACTTTGTTTTATTATTTAAAACGTTCACTGGTGTACACTTGATGAAAAAAGTCAGATTCATTTTATTTTGTTTTGTCGGTGAGAGGAAGCTCAACAATGTGTATTAAACCAGGCGTCAGGCCGATCTTGAACAGGTGAAAATTCAGATTTCACAGTAAGTATATTTCCATTTAAGATTTATATATTTTTAAATGACATGGTGGGCTAGGGGTAAAGTGTTGGACTTAAGTACTGGGGGTGCGGGGCTCAGTACTTGGTCCCGGCACAGATCTATCTGATTACCAAACCTTTCCTTCACCCTCTGAAAAGACTTGTATTAATCACAACTTGTGAATGTTTGGAATGCCAGGCCTCCGTCGTGTTTCGGAACCCACGTTAATCTGTAGGTCCTCCATTTCATCTTACAGTCAACCTACTATTATATATTAGGGTAAGTGCGTATAACCCAAGCGGGTAGTAATACACGGTGCAAACAATAATAATAATAACTAATATTATTATTATTATTATTAGCACTGCGTCTTACTACCCGTTCGGGTTATACGCTCTTACGCTAATGTGTAATGGTAAGGTAATTGTGTGATGAAATGAAGGACCTACAGTTTAACGTGGAATCCGAACCACAAAGGAGGCCTGGCATTCCTCACATTCACAAGATGTCTTGTCAGAGGTGAAGGAAGGGTTTGGTAATTCAGATAAATCTTTGCCGGGACCGAGGATTGAACCCCGGACCCCAGCATAGAAGTCTGACACCTTACCCCTAGACCGCCAGGTCACCGACAGTAATAATAATATATCTTTTTAGATTCTTTAAAATCTGACTTAGCAAGACATGTGTCTGTTGCTCTGCTAAGTTTTGTAACTTACTTTTTCAAGTTTATGGCCACGTGATCACAATGTGCTTATTCTCCCCTTGAAAAACTTTCCTGCCCGCCCTCCCCCCCCAAAAAAAAATTTTGGTAGTGTATATAACTTTTAATTAATTGGTGTAAAATTGTCACCTCAAAATGAGGGTTGAATCATTTATTTATGAAATAATATCTAGGCCTAATTACTTTAAACTACGCTAAGTAAATAATTTGGGAACCCCCTTCCATCACATGGTCTAGGACATTACTTGTGCAGTAGACTAGACTGCTGATGACGGGGAGGTCGAGGTTCGAACCTAGGTCAGATACACTGAGGTTGTTTTTTTTCCTAAATGCTTTTACAATAATTCTTCACCCAAATTCGAGTACACTTTATATAAAGAGAGCCTCCGTAGTCCCTAAACCATTTATTTAACTAGTACATAAGCGTATAACCCGAACGCTTACTAATACACTGTGCTATAAGACATTGTCCTGGGTTCAATTCCCATATTGGACCTAAAGGAATAATTTTCTAACTAATTTAAATGGTTTAAATCTGGTCTCCACCATACGTGCAGTGTCATTATTACAAATTATTTGCACGCTGCATGTAGATATTAATTATCACTTTAAGGTAATCGGTGTGTGAAATTTCAGCTTTGTGCCCTATTGGGAACTTTGATAAAGGCTTTCAACAATTGAACCAACCCCTATTTAACCATATTGTACAAATTAATGGTTTCCCACTTTCCCCATACATAAATTAATCAATCTTAATTTACTCTTAACCACACCTTACTCATTATTAATATATAATTACAAATTAATATACAAATTGGAGTAATTAATAAAAATATGTCAAACGATTAATGAGATAATGTGGAAAATTAATAATGAAACCATCTTTAAAATTCATGTAGAAGTAAATTAGTATATCTTAGTTTATATATATATATATTGATTAAGTTGAACTCGGACCTATCTGCTCCGGTGGACGTGTGGTCTAACGTGCTCTAGACAGTAAGAGATTATCAGGGTTCAATCTCAGTCCGGTGCACTGAGGTTGGTTTTCCTGAATTATTTTTTCTCTCTTCCTCCACTGAAATTTGAGTGCATTTCCTCTAAATAAAGCTGTCCTAATCCCCAAATTATTAATATAATTAGTACATAGTCGTATAACCTGAACGTGTAGTAAGATGCTGTGCTAAAAAAACTCAAACATTATTTCAGTGTCAACCTTACAGCTAGATTTTAAGTTCCGGTAAAAGTTATCAGACCAACGACTTCTTTAAAAGCTGCGTTACTCAACGATATGTCACAGAACACAACGCTAATCTAGATATAAAATATCAGAAGAATTAACAACTTTAGATATTTCACTATGCAAATTTTATCAAATAAAATAATTAGGAGTTTTAATTGCAAACCTTTTTTCATTAAATTCATTTTTACTATCAACTTTTACACGACTGTTTCGGTGGCTCTGTGGTCTAAGCCGTCACAATCGTGATATATTTGACTGATGACGACAGGGAAATAAGGGTTTGATCCTTTTTGGATGTAACGAGTGTAATCTTTCCAAATGATTTCTCATTATCTTTTCAAATGCTGGTACACTTTTTTCTTTAGCACCACGTCTTACTATTCGTTTGTGTTTTACACTTATGTAATAATTACACTAATGGTTTTGAAGAATTAGGAATGGTAGTTGACCTGGCGGTCTAGGAGTGGTGAGGTGTCAGACTTCTGTGCTGGCGGTCGGTGTTCAATCCTCTGTCCTGGCATAGATTTATCTGATTACCAAACCCTTCCTTCACCTCTGACAAGACATCTTGTGAATGTGCGGAATGCCAGGCCTCCACCGTGGTTCGGATCCCACGTTAAACTGTAGGTCCTCCATTTCATCTCGCAATCACCCCACTGTAACACATTAGCGTAAGTGCGTATAACCCGAATGGGTAGTAAGACGCGGTGCTAATAATAATATTAATAATAATCAGGAATATTAAATCTAAATGATGTGTACCAACATTTGCATGAGGAGAATGTAGAACCTCATTTTGTAAAAACCACCCTCAGGCCGAGAACCGAACTTCGATATCCCCATCATCGGTAGTCTGGTGTATCGTGTGAGAAGTGCGTTAGACCACGCAGCCACCGAGGTGAGTATATTTATACTAAATTAAACCTTCCTCATCTCTAACTCACAAACATAACTAGTGCATATATGTACAACCCGAACTGGTAGTAAGACGCAGTGCTATATAAAAAAATTATTCAATCATTATTATTATTAATATTGTATTAGAAGTAATTTGGATATGTATTAATATATTTTTTTTAAATAGAGAGAACATTTATCTAATTTTGAATTTTTATTTATTTAATTGTATAATTGTTATGAACTAAAACCACAAATATTCTGCATGTGTAAGCAAATTAAACAATTGTGATGAAATAATAAACGCTTTAAATTATAACAGAACAAAATTATTAATTTTTTTCTGTATCAATTTAAACTCAGCAAATTGTTCCTCCCATCGGCAATACTAATGTAATAAAAATGTGAAAATGTATTTGAAGGAAGTTGGGTTAAAGGTTAGAAATTAATATGAGGTGTTTTTGATTAGGCTTGAATTGTGAGCTAACGTTCTTTTCATGGTTGAATCGAGGAATTTGGGGGCTGAGGGCTACTTGCAAAATGTGGGAACTTTTTATATTTTATTCTAGTTAAAAAGTAATAAACTTCAAATTGTAATCACAAGAAAGAAGCGCTTAAAATGGTTCCGATAGTAATTGAGTTTATTTTAAATATTTTTTTACCAGTTAGGTCTTCTTAAAATAACTGTTGATTCCAGCTTTTGTTTCCAGTTCAACTCTTTGGGCTTAAGGCGTCATTTGGCTCTAATCTTTCTAGTAGAATAGTGATAAATACTATCTATTTCTAGCCCTTTTGAAGAACTATAGATCTATCTGATTGCCTAACTCTTCCTTCACCTCTGACAAGACGTGTTTTAATCACAAATTGTGAATGTGGGGAATGTCAGGCCTCCACTGTGGTCCGAATTCCACGTTAAATTGTAAGTCCTCCATTTCATCTCACAATCACCCAACCATTACACATTATCGTAAGTGCGTACAACCCAAATGGGTAGTAAGTTGCGGTTCTAATAATAATGTAATAATAATAATAATTAAATAATATGCTTTAATTTACAGACACCTCATGGAGCGTGAACCACGTGGGCTGGCGCCTTAATCTGGAGTCGGTTCTGATGGTCATGAGCTTTTAAGCCAGAGAGTTAGTTCTTTAGCTAGACTTAAGTTTTGCTTACATTTATATAATATTGTTTTTGGCTTAACAATAATATCTGGCTAATTTGACATTTGGTAATTTCGAAAAATTGGACAATTCAAACCCGCCACGACTACCTATTACATTAATATTTAAATCGATATTAAAAATAACTCTTGTCACTCCCTATCCCGTGTGCCCACTTATTAGTTTGGCTCAGTTGAATGGGTAGCAAATAACTGTGGGGTTCATTTTTATCTTTTTTATAGAAATAGATCAGTTATTATATACATCTATAAATGTGATGTAGGTTTTTAGAACAAGTTCAAAAAGTGAATAGAAAGATATTAGTTCTGTCAGTTTCCCTTTTCAGAAATTCTTCACAAAGACCTATCTTTGTTGTTTTAACACGACTGCTCGACTATGCGTGGTTGTTACATAACTAAAACTTTGGAAATGATTTAGGGGAATGGGGGGCGGGGGGGAGGCTTCCTGCATCGTACTGAACAGGGACTTGAGCTGTAGAATATTCTCCTCACAACTTACTGTAACTCAGTAATATAATTTGTAAACCCCTTCCCGGGCCCCCTTCTTGAAAAAAGGCATAAATCTCACTGTAACTTACCACCAAAAGAGGGATGTTTTCCCCTGTGTTAATGTTTACATCAAAACACCATGTTTTGCTAGTTGGCAAAACAATCTCTGTTTTAAAAACATGGCCTGATTCACGTGCAAAGCCACTGAAGTGAAGGATATGACAGTACAGTTGTTAGGTTTACGCCTTTGATTAATAAAGTCTGCAAACAATAACATAAAATGAAATAGGATATTTAAAAGGAAATTTTTGGATAGTTCAAAGACAATTCATTATTAACTGTTTAAAGTTTGTTCTCCATTTCAAACCTAGATCCACGATATTTATTTAATATCTTATTTCAAAACTTTTCACCGATGATTAGTTGGTTTCCTAGAGTGGGGAATGTGTTGACGCGGTTTTCATATGTTCTGTGTGTCAAAGTAATCTTGTAGCTCCCAACATGTACATGAGAATATTTACTCTATCCCAACCAGATGTAAAATAGTTTTTACTAATATAATCAATGATCTTGAAGATTTTGTATATTGTGTCAACAAGATAAGCACACTAAAACAAAATAACTTAATGTCATTTACATGCAAATACTGAAATAAGTTTGTAATTCTCGTGTTTTAACTTTCAATACTGTGTGATTATTTTTCTTGTTTTTTCACCTAAATATTTAGTGTGTATGTGTGATTTATATAGTATATAAAATATGTATGTTTATCTGTATTATATTTTGATGTGATCGATTTGTTATGTATCATCTATATAGATATTAATAAAACTTTTAAGTATGAATTTGAATATTTCGAATTTTTTTTAGAAATTCCATGGGCTTCAAATTAAAAAGGTTCTAATGTATATATTAACCATACTTGATATTGATTTATCAATATTTTTGAAGCGATGAGTTAAGTTATATATCATATTTCCCGTGGTTTTATTCCATAACAACGTATAACCCGAACGGGTAGTAAGATGTGATTCTAAATAATATTATTACATAATGTTACTCGACATGAATTAATAATTTAGGAAATGTATTATATATTACCCGACCAAATGTGTCCGGAATCACGTTTTCAGGCTGGTATTATTTAGAGATGGGTCCAATGCTATACTTATCGAATACGAAGCTTTAATCCGAATCCTAAATATTCTTTCGAATCTTATATTCATATTCAAGTACTCGAATTTTACATCGTATTTACAGTAGAGTTTTCATTTCATATTTACTTATTTAGCATAATAGGAAATAATTTTAAAAATGTATAATATATTCTAAAGCTAAATATGAGGACATTGTCTGAGTAGCCTAGCGGCGGGTTATTATACAATTGTCGACATTGGAAAGATTTTGTACAGATGATTAGCATAGCATATAGAACTATTTTTTTTATGAGGTATGGTACCACTGAACATTCTTGTTCTGTTAATTTGTCTTTTCTATAAAGTTTCAAGAACAAACAAGACGTTATACACTAAGCTATTTTTCTGTAAACATTTTTTTTTTAATTTGGTGATTTTGGATTTCTATTTTTTTTTACATAAATGAAGCTAAATCTTAATTATTTCTAACTACACGATTCTATATAATTGATGAAAAATTACATATTGACTTGAATAAAAGTCCCTTATATTTGGATCCGAGATTTTTTTTTTGTGAGATTCTCAAATATAGAATTTCTCTAATACCACAGGATTCGGGGAGATGAGGATTCAAGAGTCTCATCTCTAGTATTATTAGCTATCAAAGGGTTACAAGATTCGTATTTACAAAGCAAAGGTTAATTGTGTTAATAATGATAATATACCAGCTGAGTTTATAGCTATCCTTTGACTTATATAAGTGCAGCATGGCTTACTATTTATTCGAGACATCCACTCATACATTATAAATAAGAATAAGGGAGGCAAAGTCTTAAAGAAAAAAATACCCCTATATGGTGGTAGAGTAGGATAAAGTATATGTAAAAACATGCTCAATACACCCAAACAAGATATGAACTCAGACATTCCTGTCGAAAGAACACAAACTTTATTAGCTTTATTTCTACTTCGAGTGGGTTTTTGATTCAGAAATTACCGTAAAACAAAATGCTTTTAAGCCCAACGAATAGTGCGAATCAAATATGGAACATTAATTAAAAATTTGTGATTCCAGCATCGGTGGCCGAAAAGTCTTAGCGCGTCACTCTAATGTTATACAGAATAAACTGTGACAGTGAGATCGGGATTGGATTCTCAGATGTGTTGTTATAAGGGTGGTTATTCATGAAACCTCTCCCAATCTCCTTCCGCGCAATTTCAGACACACTTTCTCTAAATTCAAACCTAATCAGTCCTAATCCATTAAAATAGATATTAAATATGATAAACCAAATGGGTAGAAGGATACAGTGACAAAATAAAAATATAAATACTAACGTCAGTTATTGCTTAATTAATAATAATATTTAGCACCGCGTCTTACTACCCGTTTGGGTTATACGCTTTAAGAACTAATTACTCTAATGGATTAGGAATTGGGAAGGTTTAACTAGAGGAAGTAAACCCGCATTTGCTTGGAGGGAGAGTGGCAAACCATTTAGGAAAAACCACCCCCAGTTTACCTCGAGCCTCGATCTCCCCGTCCTCAGCAGTCGAGCTCAACACGACAAGCGCGTTAGCCAACTACGCCACCGAGGCGGGTTATTCTTTAATTGTTTACCACTTTTCATTCATTCAAACGCCAGTGCGTTTACTCAAAAATAGTTCCTTGATCATATCTGTTACTTAGAAACGTAATTAATGGACGTATTTAAATTTAATGGTTATTAAAACGTTGTACAAATAAATGTGTTAGTAAGGGCTGTATTTATAATTAATTAACCTAACAGGGGCCTTATTTAGTGGCCGCATGGTCTAAGGTGCTACTCTCACAGTAGACTAGACTGCCAATGACAGGGAGATTGAGGTACGAATAAATGTTGGATGTACCGAGGGTGGTTTTTCCATAAAAGGTTTTCAAACTCCCTCTACGCCAATACTGATGTAACTCCTCTTAATATATTCCTCCTAATCCCATTAGTTTAAATAGTAAATATGATTATAACCCGAACGGGTAGTAAGATGTAGTGATAAAATAAAAATAACAAGGCACAACCAGCATATATATAAGTTATTATCTCGCCACGTTATGAGAGCTGTGAGGAGTTAAATGCAACCCCTTGGATCCTAATTTCTCTTAGGAATATCATTAATTGCCGTCAACACATTGAACAGTTGAGGTCATTAGACTGAGAAAGGACCTTGCTGATAAGTTTTTCAATGCTTTTCCAGCTTGACTACCAAGTTAGATCTTATGTAACTATCTTCTAGGTAAATTACCCTCTTTACTCCACAAGATATTTCACTCTCTCTCTCTTTATATATATATATATATATATATATATCCTTTCTCCGAACTCAGTTCAAGTACTGGGAGTGATAGCTGTAATGGATGGTAGTCAAGTGGTGCGCCGATAGAACGAACTCCCCCCCATCCCCCCATCCCTAACCAACTTCAACATGTCACGGTGAACCATTAAGTGCCCTACCATCGACCCTTTTCCAATCATTGTCCCTTTGTTAGAACTTTAAGTAGCTCCATTATTTCAATAGGTTCCTGTTGGAAAGTTTGTATTTTTGTTATGAGCATTAATTGGTGTTGCAATTTTTTTATAACTGTGCTGATAAATTGCTTAATTCTTTTGTAAAAATTAAACACTCGTCTATTACAGAGAAAAATGCCGAATAATTATTGCTATTTATGTCAATGAGTATAGTAAGAAATAAAACCGGTTTTTAAATATATATTTTAAGTTAATCTAGTGGTTAAATAAATTATATACAGTACTACAATTAAAAGGAAAAGTACTAAATAGTCTGGATTTATACTTTCTCATAATATACAGTACGTATGGCAGTAATTTAAAAATAAAATTTTCACCTCTATATCAACACGATTTTGACCTTTTATTTTTCCTATAACTCCATAGGATAGTTTTTAGAATCTTATTGTCTGTTACTCTGTATGTCTGCTATTTTGTCTGTCTGTTTCTATATATCTTTGTCTGTACCTCTGGCTACAACCTAAATGTTTTTATATATATAGTTAAAACTAGATATTTAAAATCTATTAAATACATATTCTATCGTTTAAACTATGGATAATTATTATTGGAGACTTAATTTTAATAATCTTATATTAGTCCTTAAGATTTCGTTCAAATTATATGTATAGGAATTGTTTTATAGGATAAAACATACTAAAAACTTATCTTTTTATGAAAAATTCTTTGATGGTTACTTCAACTGTTTTTTGGAATCTTGAAAATATCTGGTAAAATGTTTAAAAATATATTTTTTTAATATGAATCTAGGGCGTGTATGAATATTTCTCTCTTCACTGGGGCAACTCTGAGCAATTTATTATTTCTTATTTGAAAATTAATTAAACCATTTCTTTCAACTATGTGCTTAAACTGAAGAAACACTTTATAGTTTGTGTAAACATGTAGGACGAATAAGTTGTTTAAGTGGTGGCTGCCCTGTACTCATATTTTAGGACTACAAAGACACAGGTGCTGTTTGTGATCATCAATAAATTAATTGAATTTTATTCTATGAATTCAACTAAAACGCCTTGTTTATGAAATGATTACTAGTGCAACCGTTTTAACTACAGCACATACCATGGCCCTGAGCAGACGGAAATAAACCCTTCAAAAGGGATATATATTTGCTTATACGACTGAATGTTGATATGTGTTTCATAATTTTATTTTATTTTTGAGCGGATACGTGTACTAAACATCAACTTGTATTTAATGCGACATAAACATTATATAACACAGAGCAACGTACAGCAACATTAGGCAACTTTTAATTTGCAACCCTATTTTTGTTGCCATATATATTGTTTGAAGTTTTTGCTTGAAATGGATAATCGCTGTAAATAACATTCAATATATTTTTTTAAATTATTATTATTAATAGCACCGCATCTTACTAGCCGTTCGGGTTATACGCACTTACGCTAATGTGTAATGGTAGGGTGGTTGTGAGATGAAATGGAGGACCTACAGTTTAGCGTGGAATCCGAACCACGGTGGAGGCCTGGCATTCCTCACATTCACAAGATGTCTTGTCAGAGGTGAAGGAAGGGTTTAGTAATCAGATAACTCTATGCCGGTCCCGGGGATTGAACCCCGGCCGCCAGAACAGAAGTCTGACACCTTACCCCTAGACTGCCAGGTCACCTCTTTTTTAAAAAAAGATTATTTCATTTTAGATTATATAACATTTTTTAGGTTTAAAAATTTATGTTTGAACAACTACCTCTATATTCTCAAATTTAATATACTCAATATCATCTCTAAGGGATTGTAGGTCTTTTGGAGAAAATATTTACGTTTGCTCTCTCTTAGTTAACTGTTGACAAATCTCTTCGCTTTCTGTTAAGCCGTAAATTATGTGCTAAGGTAAGAACGGGCTATCACCCAAATTGACGAACCAGCTTGGCAAAATTAGTTTTATATTTGAGTGAATATTGACCACAAGAAAACAAATGAATGACAAAAGTTTTTTTCCAATAGTAATCATGAAATGTCCTTGGAAATGGTATTCTCTACAGTAAATGTTTGTATTTAGTTCAGGCCTTTCTTTCACTTATTTTTCATTAATTTTAAATTGGTTACCGGACAAATTCCAAATATCCAGTTGCTCATCCTATCTTACTTATTGAAAGGTCAAAATCCACTATATGAGCTCTCATGTTTCCAAAAAGTAAATTAGAAACACAAACCTGACATCTGACTGGAGCTCAAATAAATCACGCTCTTATAGCCTGATGGGAATTTCTGGAAATGTAATACTATATTAACTGTTCGGTGACACTTTATCTTCTCGAACCTTCCACTGTTCGAGGAAACTTCCCTATTCAACGACACCTTTCCTTTGCCAACGGCACATTTTTTTTTATTATTGAAAGATACTACACTACGTCCGTGAAGTTTGCCCCCAACACTTTTAAAAATGAAAGTTTTTATGATTGCAATCGTTGGTTTTTCGTTTGTTCCGGATTTGTTCCGCAAATTTTTTTGTTTGTTCCATTTTGATAGGTCCAAAAATTATGTGTTTACATTGGGGGGAGGGGGGGTTTGCCAACTTAACGGTAGACCCCCCAAAATTTAAAAACTCAAGTTTCTATGATTGCAATTGTTTGTTCTTCGTATGTTCCGGATTGTTCCGCAAAAAAGTTTCGTTTGTTCAGTTTTAATAGGCCCAAAATGGTATATTTACATTTGGGTCGCTAACTTCATGGTAGCCCCCCATCCCACTATGAAAATTTAATTTTTTTTTATGGTCATGACCGTTTGTTTTTAGTTTGTTCCGAATTGTTTCGCAAAAGGTTTCGGCAGTTACGCATTCGGTCTACACAAATGGGACATGAAAATGTGACTCGCTATAGTGATCAGAATGCACGAGTTTGATTATTGTTGGGGACCTGGCGGTCTAGGGGTAAGGGGTCAGACTTCTGTGCTGACGGCCGGGGTTCAATCCTCGGTCCCGGCACAGATTTAGCTGATTACCAAACCCTTCCTTCACCTCTGACAAGACATCTTGTGAATGTGGGGAATGCCAGGCCTCCACCGTGGTTCGGATTCCACGTTAAACTGTAGGTCCTCCATTTCATCTCACAATCACCCTACCATTAAACATTAGCGTAAGTGCGTATAACCCGAACGGGTAGTAAGACGCGGTGCTAATAATAATTATTATTTCTAAAGGATTTTCATTGCATAGCCATTTTTTTTTTCAATTTGTAAAGCGTGTGTTTGATTTAGTCGTATATATTAGTTTCAATATTTTTTTTAAATTCTTAGATTTTTTTTTCAAATTTGCAGTAATTTTTTTTAGAGGTTTAGGGATTTTACTTTACTCTACTTTTTTAATCATCTAAGTCTGTACCCCATTTATAAGAATTTATTGATTTGAATAAATCAATTTTATTGTCGAGGAGTGTCCTTCTTTGTAGGTGTTAGAAATTAAATAGACATTTCCTACCAACCACCTTTTTGTGACTATAACTACTACTTACTACATCATAGCAGTAATAGTAGCAAATAAAAGGAAGGTGTGATGTCAACGCTTCATGAGAACCTAATTCCGAGCTCACTGGAAGAGTAGAGGAAAGGGGGGGGGGGAGTATACCACTTAGGTAATTGTCTGTGATTTATCAACCACGCAAGTAGACGAAGCCAATATTTTAAAGTTAAAAATGTGAAGCGAGGTTTATAAAAATCCTTTGTTTGTTTTACTAGGAGTTGTGTGGCATTCAAGGTTGTAGACCAGAGTCTCTCCAGGTTTTTGTATTTTTTACTTGTTTGGCATCTACAGTAGCCCCGTGGCTTCTTTGGTGCTGACTGACAGATTTGAAAATTTACCAGACCAAATTATGTATCCCTACGCCAAACCATATGATCTGCAAACACATGTATTTAGCAGCTGTTACTTCTGACTGTCAAAATTTAGGTATATACCTAAATGTTGACTGTCAGAAGTCAGCTGTGAGCTGTCAGTCAGCACCAAAGAAGCCACAGGGCTACTGTATGTTGTATTGTGTATTGTGAAGGAATTATAAACAAGATTGTTAACACTATAGACCTAGAGTCTAGACACAGAGAGGCACTCACTCTACTTACCGGAGGCCTTGTGCGACACCTGTAAGTCGCTCACACAAAAGGCTATTCATTATCATTAGTTACAATGGTTTATTTAGCTTTACTAAGAGATCTAAGAACGAACAAACTAAAATACGATGGACAATAATCTGGAACAAACTAAAGAAAATTATAAAAATACAAATTCAAATTTACAAAACTAACAACAAACTATAAACAAAAAAATGTTCAAGTTTTGAAATAAAAAAAAGTGAGCTCCTAATAAAAAAAAATTGAGGCTTTGAAAAAAGAATAAAGGAAAATCCTTAAACAAAATCCAAAATGAGCCAAGAACAAATTATTGATTGCGAAGTGTAAGTGTCTGTGTTTGTGTGTGCGGGTGTTTTATTGTGTGTGTGTGTGTGTGTGCGTGTGTGTTTGTGTGTGAGGGAGGTTGGGGAGAAGGGATGGGTCTTCCATATGGATGCCAAACCACACTCCTACTGTAAATAAGTCATGTGTTGTCCTACCAAAACGAATGTGCGTATTTTTTTTTAGGGGAACCATCCGGAACAAATGAATAACGAACGATTGAAATAATAAAAACCTAGATTTTCAAAAGAAGGGGGTGGGGGGGGGCTACCTTGACGTTGGCCTCCCACGATTAAACAAAGTGCCACAAGCTCAAGCCCCATTTGCGCCAGAACGATTTCAAAACGAACAAAACTTTTTGCGGAACAATCCAGAACAAACAAGGAACAAACGTTTGTGATCATAGAAACTTGGATTATTTTGAATGTGGAGGGTTTGGAAGGGAGGTGGGCAACTTCATGGACGTAAAGATAATTTCAATGCAATATGACACTTTCACTTTTCAAAGAGACTTCACTGTTCAACGACTCTTTCATTGTTCAACGACCATTTTGACTGTCACACTGCATTTTGACTGTCACACTGCATTTTGACTGTCCCACTGCATTTTGACTGTCACACTGCATTTTGACTGTCACACTGCATTTTGACTGTCACACTGCATTTTGACTGTTACACTGCATTTTGACTGTCATACTGCATTTTGTTTGTCACACTGCATTTTTACTGTCACACTGCATTTTTACTGTCACACTGCATTTTTACTGTCACACTGCATTTTTACTGTCACACCGCATTTTGACTGTCACACCGCATTTTGACTGTCACACCGCATTTTGACTGTCACACCGCATTTTGACTGTCACACCGCATTTTGACTGTCACACCGCATTTTGACTGTCACACCGCATTTTGACTGTCACACCGCATTTTGACTGTCACACCGCATTTTGACTGTCACACCGCATTTTGACTGTCACACCGCATTTTGACTGTCACACCGCATTTTGACTGTCACACCGCATTTTGACTGTCACACCGCATTTTGACTGTCACACCGCATTTTGACTGTCACACCGCATTTTGACTGTCACACCGCATTTTGACTGTCACACCGCATTTTGACTGTCACACCGCATTTTGACTGTCACACCGCATTTTGACTGTCACACCGCATTTTGACTGTCACACCGCATTTTGACTGTCACACCGCATTTTGACTGTCACACCGCATTTTGACTGTCACACCGCATTTTGACTGTCACACCGCATTTTGACTGTCACACCGCATTTTGACTGTCACACCGCATTTTGACTGTCACACCGCATTTTGACTGTCACACCGCATTTTGACTTCTGAACTACACTTAAAATTTTAAATTACACATTCAATACTAAACGACCCTTTATACGTTTAGCGATACTTTATAAGTTTAACAACACTTTACAAGCTCGACGTCACCTTACAAGTTTAACGACACTCGAGTTCAAGAACACATTACCAGTTCTAAGATGCCTTCACAGTTCACTGTTACTGTTAGGATTCTAGAAATATCTGTTACAGTAAAGATTTCACAAATATAAAGGTGTCACATGTCCCTCATGGGAGTCGCTTCGTTATAACCCAAGTATTTTCGAGAAATTATGACAGCAGCATAAGTACTTGTGCGACGAAAAGTTTATTTCGTGTAAGCCGGTAGTAAATATCGCGCTCATACGCTATGTCCTTGTGATGAAGTTTTAGCTTGAGAATGTAACGATGTGCTTAAGATATTTCCATATAAGTTGTACTTACTTAATTAGTTAGTATAGCGTCTTACTACCCGAACTGTTTATACGCTTAAGTACTAATTACGGTTGGTGACCTGGCGGTCTAGGGGAAAGGTGTCAGAATTCTGTGCTGGGGGTCGAGGGTTCAATCCTCAGTCCCGGTACAGATTTATCTGATTACCAAACCCTTCCTTCACCTCTGACAAGACATCTTGTGAATGTGGGGAATGTCAGGCCTCCACCGTGGTTCGGATTCCACCTTAAACTCTAGGTCTTTCATTTCATCTCACAATCACCCTACCATTACACATTAGCGTAAGTGCATATAACCTGAACGGTTAGTAATAGGCGGTGCTAATAATAATACTAATTACGCTAATGGATTAGGAATGGGGTAGGTTGAATTTAGAGGAAGTGAACCCGCATTTATGTAGTAAAAACCACCCCCAGTTCACCCGACCTAGATTCGAACCTCGATCTCCCCGTCCTTGTCAGTCAAGCTCAACACGACAAGCTCGTTAGCCAACTACGCCACCGATGCGGGTCACATAAGTTGTATCCAGTATTCCTTCTACACATATGTGGGCACACCTCCTATAAATGTTATCTTACTAATACATATTCCACTAACATAGCTAAGTGTCAACGGTTCAAATTTCGTTTGTAAGACTTAATATGTATTATTTTGTACATACTTTATTATTAAATTACTAACACACACTTCAGTGGCCACATTGTTTATGTCATTATCGTACTCTTGAAATATACTTAACTGACAATAGAGCGGAGAAAAGGTTTCAAATCCCGGTATGGTGTTTTGAAGGTGATCTTACTTAAATGATTACTTTCGACTTCACCTCCACGCAAACGCGGGTACATTTCCTCTAAATCCAACCTTACTCATACTTGACAAATTAGCGTAATTACTATAAAGGTGTATAGCCCAAAGGGTAGTTAAACGTGGTGCTAAAGGAAACAAGAAAACTATTAGAACACTAATCTTTATAATAGTGGAAATTAGGAAAACAATTCTGTCCCTCTATGCAAGTATTGGTACACTTTCTATATATTGAACTAGCATAGATCAGTATTATAGACGTATAACATTAATGGTTAATAAGACACAGTGCTATAATCTATTAATTTATATAATTGAGAGAAAATGAAAAAAATATAAACTCGGGAAATGCATGCTACTATTCGGTTAGTAGGTTAAGGAATATACAGCTGAAACTAGAACATAATATTTATTTTTTATCTATTATTTAGCACCGCGTCTTACTACCCGCTCGGTTTATACGCTTTAAGTACTAGCTAAGAGATTAGGAATTGGGAAGGACGAATTAGAGGAAGTGAACCCCCATTTGTGTGGAGTGAGAGGGGAAAATAATTTAGGAGAAGCCACACCCAGTTCACCTGACCGAGATTCGAACCTCGATCTCCCAGTCCTCAGCAGTCGAGCTCAACACGACAAGCGCGTTAGCCAACTACGCCACCGAGGTGGGTGTAGCAAATAATAGTCGCACATGTTCTTTATTCTTGTGAAATATTCGTTCCTTAAATGAAGAGATTAAATTCAAACTAATCGAAAACAAACTATGCGCCAGTTAGGATAATATATTGTAATTAAAAAGGATGAGGATAGTTATAGAATGGAGGAGTGTACACAATGATGATTTCGATCAAATTTAATTCACTTAGTAAATGGATTGGTTTTTTTTTTTTCAAATAAATATGATATAGTTTCTTGAACAAATTTACTTTAGATTTATTAAAATATAATATTACTTTGTGCACATTTGGGGGATTTATCCTCACAGAATAGGTTATAATATACTGCACAATATTTCCAAATTAAAAGCAGTTTCCACCATTAAAAAGAACCACCACCGAATTTTTAAAACCTTAATTTGAATTCACGGAAGGGTATCGATTACCAATTATCAGTGTGTATGGTAGGTATAGTCCTAACCATAAAATGTAGAACACCTAATATCATATATCGAGTTTGGTTTCTGGTTTTTGGGGGTTTTAATTGAACGTTAAACAGTTTGTTAAAATATAGTGTTAATATTAGTCGGAGGTACGAGAAGAAATGCGTTTCCATTAGTATAGTAAGAGGGAAAATATTATTAATTCAAAACAATCCTTAACTCGTTTAACCAAAATTCCATTCTAGACTTATTTTTTAATGGTGATCAAATGTGGTTATAGTCTGACGCCTTAAACACCATGTTCAGTGATTAAATGTTTGGTATCCTATAATCTCATAAGGATTATTGGTTATTTTTAAAATTCGCGCGTCTTAATAGCTGTTCAGGTTATACGTATATGTACTATTTACGTTAATGTATAATTGAATAGGAATGTTGAATTTAAAGAGAATTTACCCTTGTTTGTTTGGAAGGAGGGTGGAAAAATATTTAAAAAAAATCACACCCTCAGTACAATGACAGATACTTGATCATTATAATCCTGTCATTTGCAGTCTAGTTTAATTTACTACTCACATTTTACAAGTAAATAGTTTTAACATGTATGAAAAGTGTATATTATGTTTTGTAAGAACCTATGTTTGTAAACTCGTATTTAGATCTTGCGTGATTGCAAAGTATTTTGACTTGAGCGCCAAATAATCAGAAACCATTTTAAACAAAAGCAGTCTAATTGGACTAAATTATAATTGGGTATTGTTACACTAATTTTAACAACTTTCTAATTAGTCACTAAGTATTACTTTCAGTCCTGATTATACAATATTAAAAAATTAATTGATTCAATATTAGTTATAATTTAGAATTTGAAGGAAATTTGGACAACATTTAAAAAAAAAGCAGCCTCATTACTCCCAACCAGGATTTTAACCATAAATTATCATAAACTTAAAGTTAAATAATAATAATAGGTTAGCGGTTAATCTATAGAATTCATTCAACTATGAAGTTGTGCTATCGCACTACACTCGTGTTGGAATAGATTGCCAAGGACGGGGAACTTGGGGTTCGATCCCAGTCAGGTGCACAAGCTCTTAAAAAAATGGTTTTCCACTCTCCCTCTAATTGAATGAAAAAAGCATTTCTTTGAAATTGAGCCTATTTAATCCCTAACCCATTAGTGAAAACAGGAAATAGACGAATAGCCCGAACGGTTAGAAAGACGCATTGGTAAAAAAAATAAAGCTATGAGGTAATGCTTAAGAAGCGTAATTACGTATTAAAATAATCAACTTTCATATGTTTTATTACTTTTTCAGTGTATACTATTTTACTATAGATTCTGTTTGTTATATGATTTTTTTTATTTAAGGACTGCCATATCAATATCAGTTTTAAGGAAGGCTGTATTTTAAGTTAATGAATTAAAGTCAGAGTTAAATGATCCTAGCAACAGAATAAATTATTGTTTATAGTATTTCTACAATTAAATAATGATTAGTCTTATAAATGTAAAAGATAACCATAGCAATTTTTGTATGATATAAATAGCATGGTTTTTAGTAAATCTCCTAGGAGCTAAGACGTCTTAATTTTTGTTAAATTCTACAGCTTAAGGAATTTTCTTAGACACCTCAATAAATTTTGAATGACATTAGAGATCTGTCTACGTAGCTTTCATATAATTAACGATGAACGGAAAATTTAAATAGATCAGTTATGTTTTATTTGAAACTAAATAACATTGTGAGAGAGTTTGTTAACAAACTATTAGATAATTATTATTTTTGTTGTTTTGTAATATTTATTTATTAGAAATTTTACAAATATACATTAATTTTAGTTTTGATATTCGATAAAATAGATAAAATAATTTAATAATAGACCATGTATCCTTATGTAAGAATATGATTTCATCTACTTTGTAATTTTTGAAAGAATATTTTTTCAAAAGAAGATTTATAGACGTTTACATTTTAAAATGTATATGGTTGTGCCCCACTCCTTGGACCACCAGATCATGGGTACAACGCATCAGTCCCTCGCTAATCACCACTGCTCAGCCGCGTATCTCCACTTAGCCAAATGCAGGAAATATACAAGAAAGACACACTAGTTTCTTTCGTGCTTTCCTGAAATGTATTACTGTCGTGTTGTACAAATCAACCCTTTGTTATCCACTCCACACGGTCAACGACAGGTCTCGTCCTCGAGGCTAATTGGGGCGAGGCCGACGCTTCACTCTCTCCGGACTCATCTTGTCAACTCCTACTTCAAGATCGCTCTTAGTTCAACCGGCCTCTCAATGCGAATGACTTGAGCTCGAACTACCGACCGTCCAAGCCACGCGGCGCAACCCTACACCAGTATCGTCTGGGTGTGACGTCACTGCTTCTCGAACTGAAACACTAGTTTGGTGTTAACTTAGCCGGCACATTGATGGAACGACTATAAAAAGAAGAAAAAAAACTTTAATAGAAAAATTAAAAGATCATCCTTCCATTATGATAATTTAACATTATTATTATTAGCACCGCGTCTTACTACCCGTTCGGGTTATACGCACTTACGCTAATGTGTAATGGTAGGGTGATTGTGATATGAAATGGAGGACCTACAGTTTAACGTGGAATCCGAACCACGGTGGAAGCTTGGCATTCCCGATAATTTATCAGGTATATAGATTTTCAGTAAAAATCATTGAGATATTTTTTTATCACTTGATTTACTTTAAATCAAATAATCTGAATTTAGTAAAATACTAGTTTTTGTGTGCGTTGTCAAAGATCATTAATCGGTTTGGTATAAAATGTTTGGACGATACGAAATATATAACCAGGGTATACTTTTTTTTTTTAACTAGAATTTTAAACGTGATGTCTTTGTGTTCTTGCCTTGTTCTGTAAAGATGAACGAGACCATTGTGAATTCCAAATGAGAAGAGTTGAAGAAAGAATTTGAATTACAAATGATGTCAGATTGGAATTTCTACTGAACCAGATGGTTGAACATTCCTACACAGACGCGCAAAAATAATTAATTCTGTTAAATTCATAATATTAAAAATGACAGGACTCATAATAGAAAATGTTTAATTTAAATATGATGTATTTTTTACTAATAAACTATTTTTTATTGTATCATGTATATAGTATTCATTTAAATATAGTATATACTAAATTTTTTTATTTAATCGTAAGAATCTATGTACTCATAATTTTTAAAATTAAATCTAAAATATAGTTTAGCACTTTGAATAATATAAAAGATTAAATTAAATGTGTATATATATATAACCCGCCTCGGTGGCGTAGTTGGCTAACGCGCTTGTCGTGTTGAGCTCGACTGCTGAGGACGGGGATATCGAGGTTCGAATCTCAGTCGGGGGAACTGGGGGTGGTTTTTCCTAAGTGGTTTTCCACTCTCCTTCCACGCAAATGCGGATTCACTTCCTCTAATTCAACCTTCACTATTCCTAATCCATTAGAGTAATTAGTAGTTAAAGCGTATAACTCGAACGGGTAGTAAGACGTGGTGCTAAATATTATTATATATATAAAATAATAATTATACACCCAAATATGGAAGAGCTATGAAGCTAAATCTTAGGACCATCTAATCTA
This sequence comes from Timema shepardi, assembly GCA_902151425.1. NCBI lineage: Eukaryota > Metazoa > Arthropoda > Insecta > Phasmatodea > Timematidae > Timema > Timema shepardi. Next base: position 335,197 of record CABFVX010000003.1, on the reverse strand, counting down.
GTTTATATAGTAACATAAAGGTGTTATGACTCTATCTCCAGCTGGGTTGAAAAGGGTGATATTTCATTAGAGTGTTAAAAATTTAGTTTACGACAATGTGTTTTTATTTGTCTCCATTCTACAATATGCAGCATATTTTAATAAGAGTAGTTAAAATGCATATAGCACCGACAGGCAGCTATGCAATGGAATTAAAATATATCTGAACCTATATGAGAAAATAATAATATCAATCATATTGGAATAGTGAAACTGTACAGTATTAACAATTTGAAAAATGTCTTGCAAAATCCCTCTTTAAAGACTAAATTGGTACTTTTATGTGAACAGCGTCTTAGACCTGAAAGGTATACATTATTTTAAATCTACCTAGTATAGACGGAGAAATTGTTTGACAATGTTTAGACAGAAAAAATCCCTAAGCGAATCATGCCGCAATCTGAACCCAGACCTTTCATACGTCAGAAAACAGAGTATGATGAGAATGACAGACAAATCCACACTATCACACATAACTGTGGATGATAAAAAAAGATTGAAGAGTCTATTTTTCAAATATAACCCATATTCTGGATTTGGAAAGTCAATTCTTTCACTACAAATCCTCCCTCTTTGTAAACCCCAACACCCTTAAGCCCCATGACAAGATGTTTGAAGAGTGGACTTGTCCATGAACAGAAATATATATTTCTTGTTTGATATGCACTCCAGGGGTGGTTTCCATATTCAAGGAATTCTATTTTATTTCACCATTCAAAAAAAAATAAGACGCATTTTCTCACAGTTAAAGTTTAAAAAGTATAAGAGATATATATATATATATATAGTCAAACTTTAAAAAAATATTCTCCTTTCACCCCACTTCAATTCTATATATTTTTTCGTTATAAAATAATGCGAATATAATTTTTTTATTGTTATTTTGAAAAATCGTATACACAAAACAATTCGCACAAAGTACATTTACCATTTCATAAGATCACCCATAAGAGCACCGTGTCTTACTACCCGTTCGGGTTATACGCACTTACGCTAATGTGTAATGGTAAGGTGATTGTGAGATGAAATGGAGGACCTACAGTTGCAAGTGGAATCCGAACTACGGAGGAGGCCTGGCATTCCCCACATTCACAAGATGTCTTGTCGGAGGTAAAGGAAGGGTTTGATAATCAGATAAATCTGTTCCGGCACCAAAGATTGATCCCCGGACCCCAGCAAAGAATTCCGACACCTTACCCCTAGACCGCCAAGTCACTCATCACCATATAGTATTTTTTTAAATTTTCTTGAATATATACTAGTAAAAAAAGTGTTAAAATATATTTTTTTACTTTCGAAATCTATACATATTAAGGAGAAGTAAAAACAATTTAAAAGTACTTTTGAAAATTAGCAAATCTACTTGACATTGACCTATGACTCTTTGTCACTATCTTATAGGTTACGCCATCATTGAACAAACGAAAAGTAAGCTTGTTACGTTTCACTGAAAACAAAGCATACCAAACTAAGTATGTCCAAAATTGGACACCAATATATATTCCAATTGTATAGGTATATAATTATATAAACTACCTAAAAATTGCAACAAAATGATTATTCAATCTAAATACTCAACATTTTAACCACAATTGATTTTAAACAATAAAAATAAAACATGTTTTTTGACATAACACTAAATTCGAAATTGATGTTTCTATGGCTTCACGTTAATAAATAAGAGTTACTAAGAAATATTCATGGTGCGTGTAGGGAGTCTGCATATATATAAAAAAAGGTTTCATTTGCGTATTGTTTGGTTCGAAATTGTGTAAGGTTTAGGGTTAGCATCCCGGCTAAATGTGTATATATATATAAAATTTTCCCACATTCCAAATTCAGCACTAAGATAGTAACTGTGCAACATTTCTAAATATTAAAATACTAAACATTTACTATTAGAGTATCGTAGGTCTATGGCCCACACGGGTGGTAAGAAAATGTTAAAAAATTAGAGTATTCAAAATATACTTCACTCCTATTTGTATAGATTTAAAATATTTATTTCAACTATGAAAGAGTTTTTAAAACTCTCGTTTTATCATCAGACCGAATCTGGGTGTCGCTAAAAGAATTTAAAAACGTTACTAAATAAAATATATACTATAGAATTATATTAAAATACACTGCACTCTTTATTCTGATATTTGTTTAATATGCTGAAATAAACTTAACCCGTCATGATTACATGAACACAAGTTTGATAATCATTCGTTTGATTAACAAGGAATAAATAATGGTTCCTATCGATTAGGAACCCTAAGGTTCACTTCCACAATTACAATAACAAATCAACTATTTTTGTCTGGAGCTAGTTTAATCCAGTACAACTCATTATACCCTATCCTTATCTTGAGCTATATCTATCCAATCAAACTCATAACATCATATCCCTATCTTGAGTTAGTTCTATCCAGTCCAACTTATTACATGCTATCCTTATCTTGAGCTATTTTTATCCAGTCCAATTCATAACATCATATCCCTATATTGATTTAGTTCTATCCCGTCAAACTCATTACACCATATCCCTGTCCCGTCAAACTCATTACACCATATCCCTGTCTTGATCTAGTTCCATCCAGTCCACCTCATTACACCAAATCCCTATCTTGAGCTAGTTCTATCCAGTCCAACTCATTACAACCTATTATCTAGAGCTATTCCTATATTTCACGTTAAGGTTATTTAATTTACATAGTATCTTTCCACATTTGGCTAAATTTTTAATTTTATAGTTTTCATATTTTTGCATTAGATCTTACCACACATACAAGCCATCAGTATTTATAAACTATAAATAGATATCTAAAAATGTAAATAGACCTGCATTGGTTTTGAACAAGAGCAGGAAACATAATAAGAAAACAAATCTTCTCGGAGATTCCAATTTGGGAAAGAAGTCAAGACCTGCTAGTAGCTGGTGAGACTTAACAGATGAGATAGTAGTCTATTCAACTTGCCAACCAATAATTTATTTAGCTATGTATCTTAAAAGTATTTTATACACATCATTTTTAAACTTTTGACTTTATTTTATATTAGTAGACACGAGTAAATAATATAAATTACATTAATCTTTTATTCGTAATTTCACTTTTCTCATTATATTGTATTTTATGTATGGTTTACCCCTAGTTTAAAAAGAAAGTTAATACGTTTATGCAATATTATATACTTATGTTTATCTCTTTAAAAATATTCTGAATAATTTTTTGGTTTAAAGACATAAAAATACTTTGATAATAAAGATATCTGATATCTAATAATAGTATGAGTGTTTTAAATAAATGACACAAAATTTAAATTTGAAGGATTATATTAAATAGTAAATGTCGAATTCATGTACTATTCATGGCACTAAATCTTATATAGGAGATTAAGGTTACTAAAACTGACATTAAATACTTAACTATAACAATATTAGGTGGTTCTTTAGATCCAAGATGAATGAGCTTAAGTGTAGAAAGTAAAGTGACTAGAAACTGTCTCTTTAAGCTATGGGAAATATCGTTAATGAGCTCTGTAATATCTTTAAAGAAGCTCAAAGTCTTCAAGATTCACAAGTAATGAAAACTAATTATATTTTAAGCTTTCCCCCATCCTTTCTTTCAAAAGATAAATCATACTCATTACTTACAAAATCAACAATTTTAATTTATATATTTTTTCACAGTTTAACTAATGTGTTGGGTGACCCGTTGGTCTAGGAGTAAGGTGTCTGACTTCTGTGCTAGGGTACAGGGTTCAATCCTCGGTCCCGGCACACATTTATCTGATTACCAAACCCTTCCTTTACCTCTGACAAGACGTGTATCAATCACATCTTGCGAATGTGTGGAATGACTGACCTCCACCTGTGGTTTGGATCCCACGTTAAACTGTAGGTCCTCCATTTCATCTCACAATCACCCTACCATTACACATTAGCGTAAGTGTGTATAATGCGAACGGGTAGTAAGACGTGGTGCTAATAATAATAATAGTAAGTAATATTTTTGAGAATCGGCAAGGAAATTTACCCAAGCTGGTATTTGTCCTTATTAAATTAAATAATACACAAATTTGTGATTTTTTCTTTTACACTTCCATTTTATGGTTGAAGAAAATCAAAACACCAGATTGAGGGAATTTTTCATTTCCATACATAGCAAATAGTTAAGATGATTGAATTTAATTTATTTTATTATTGTTTCAGAGTAATTTTTCTAACTTAATCGTAAATTATTTTCCTACCATAATTGAAGTAAATTGAATACATATTTCCAATACATATTTAATTTTTAATATAAAAATCACATTTAAAAAATAAAATTATCCCTAAGTCCTACCAGCCATTCGAATTATACTCAATATGAGTTAATTATGCTCTCTTTTAGGGCTGATGTAGGTTTAATTTAGAAAAAGTATACCCATTCTTTCTTGGAAAAAGATAAGAAAACCATTGATGAAAATATTATTCTTATTTCACTCAACCAGTGTTCTATCCCCGTCAGCAGTTAACAATTATTTAATATATGTAGGCCTAGTATACTTGTCAATGTGTACAGGTTGGTCTCGTCAAATTAATTTTCCAAATCTATTAGCACTTTCAGACTTGGTGACAATTTAATATTTGGGGAAACTGGCTCATTTGGTTATATTTTAGGTGAGTATTTTCTTGTATTTAATGTAGCGCTGCTCTTGAGGTGTACTTAGTCTTACTACGAAACTCACCCCATTGATTGGGAACAAACAAAATGATATCTTTAAAAAGAACTAGTAGTTCCAAATAATATTGCTAGATCACAGCACCAGCCTCTTTTGCTGGTAGTTTGTCTACAATCGGATACAACGTGGCTTGAAAGCAAGGTTGTTAGAATAGAAGGTTGCTTCGATCAGCCGTTTCCGTAAAGCCGGTCATGTGACGTCACAGAGTGATCATATGACTACAGTAGCCCCATGGCTTCTTTGGTGCTGACTGACAGCTCACAGCTGACTTCTGACAGTCAACGTTTAGGTATATTCTTATATGTTGGGCTCTCAGAAGTGAAAGCTGCCAAACAGATGTTTTTACAGATCAAATGGTTCGGCGTAAGGATAAATAATTTGGTCTGGTAACTTTTCAAAGCTGTCAGTTATCACCGAAGAAGCCATGGGGCTACTATAGCTATACCACTTAATGTTTCATTGTGAAAAACTCAACTTGATTTTAATTTAATTTAATTTAAAAGCACTTAACTATCAGGGTACCTATATATACACTTGTATTTACTATATAATATTTATAACTAACATACATTTGTAGCAAATGTCTCAAACTTACAGTGTATGTACACATCATAGCTGAGAATTATAATAATGTTCGACATGTGTGTTTAAAATATTTATTTAATAAAGTGAAAAAAGTTTGTAAATATTACTTACGAATAGTTGCCTACTTAAGAGTGAAATATTATTAACCAAAAACGCAGTTAACAACATTAAATAACACCTTACCTTAGCTGCGCCTGTCAAGCCTATTTTTATATTTACACCTATTATATACTGGGGATGAAGAAAAAAGAATTTAGAGGAAATATATGAGTATGTGTGTGGAGGGTGGGTTGGAAATAATTCAAGATAAAAATCGTTAATACGCTTTGCGTTTAAACTCTGATCCCCCCCTCCTACACCCCCAGTCCACTATCAAATAGCTTAGATGAAAGAGAAAATTTTGTCCGTGTGCCCAGCTGTTAGTTATAAAATATTTCTAACTTGAAATAAAAAAAATAGATATAAATAGTAATAACAGGAAGGAAACTTGCATTTTTAAATATTTATAAAACTAGCACATACTGTTAAATCTCAAAAAGTTATATTAAGAAATTATTGCAAAATACTGTTTTATGGCACAATTTTTTTTATGGCTGATGTAAATTAACTTTTAAAGAGTGACAATATATCCAATTATAATAACAAATATAAAAACTGTACCACTATGTCAAATTTCATGTTTATATCATAATAAAATGAGTGTGACTATTACGCCCAGGCTACGTTAGATTTGAAGTTATGATGTTGGGGAATTATCACTATTCACTATACTGTAAAGCCACGTGGCTAGATCACTCACTGATATTAATATTTACCTACTTCCAGATGAGATAGAAACTTGAAACTTGGCAAATTTATAGCTTTTAGATTGTGACTGATGGGAGCATTCCGCAAAGTTAAAAAAAAATGTTTAGTCCCAGAAAAAATCCAAGGTTATTTTAGGTCATGATGGGCAGCCAACCGGTTCACCCAGACTTTAAGAACCTCCTGATTTTCTACGTTTCTTCCATAGTTTATCTGAGCTTACATTATGTTTATTTAAACCCTTACAAAGGTGTATCAATTTTTTTACGAGCTACTGGATCTTTTGGAAAAGAATGATTCATTATTGTTTTCACACTGGAGTTTATTTTGGTTGCCTATTATTACACAAATATACTGTGTATTTTTTCCCTGGCATTTTTGTCAACTATAAAGTATCGTTCATATTAATAAAAAATGTTTGTAAAAACCAAATATTCAATTATTTATATTATTATTTACATTAGTACACGTATATAAACAAAACATTGAAAACATCCTTCTTTTGGATCTCACTCAATGAGGGGAATTCATTTAAAAAATCTATGTGAAGGGAACTATTCACAATATTACTAACATTAATGATTACACTAGTACACTCTTGTTTTTAAACTGAAATTATTTTAACAAAATCATAACTAAATGAAACAATATGAACCATAACTCCGGTAGTTTATACAGAGCCCCAGTCGCTAGACTGAAGTATGGTAAGTGGATGACGTCAAGAAATGAGTGATAAAAGGGAGAAAACTACCTGCTGGCAGGTATAAAGATCGAGGAAACCTTTAACATTTTCACGTCATTCACAGACTCTGTCCTAAGATATGAGTGAAGAATGACCCCGGTTATGAGATGACTCCTGGATAGCAGAGTGTTAAGGGGATCGGAGTACTAAGCTATAGGTCCCAGGTTAAATTCCCGTTTCCATGAGTCGTCTTTCAATTTAATGAGCCTAATAATTGGTATTAATAACCTAGGAATGGGGTAACCAAATCAAACATATATAAGAGCCACATTGTATTATTAAGGCGAAATTGCCGGCTGTACATTGTGTTTTTATTGTTATCAATTACAAATATGTATTATATTTTATTCAGAATGAATGTGCTGACATTCATACTTCTTCTTGCCCACTTTGTTGTGAGCAGATTTAAGTGCTTCTGGTTCACACACCGTAAGTTTGGCAACTCTGGTAAAAAAGGGCATACCCCATATACAAAATAATAATACTAATAATTGAACAACATCAACCAAGAACAAGGTTGGATGAAAAAATTTAAATTTAAATTCCATATAATTGTTATTTTAAATCAAGTAAGAAAGATTAAATATATTTACTGCACAGATATTTAGTCCAATTTCCTACACGTAGTTTTCTAAAGATTTTTCGACATCCGTTTCGGTGTTCAAAAGGTCTGAAGCTTGATTCACAAACTCACCTTAAATTGACAGAAGAGAAGTGCAGAAATTAGCACGCTCTATGATGACCCATGATGCATTCCAAGCCAAAATTAAAACAGCTGATAATCATCATATTTTATTTTCTACTGGGGTTACATACATCATCCTCATCAGGATGGATGTTTTCAAATCAAAACGCTGAGTCGTGGCACAATCCAATTCATCGATACAATAAATTTTCACTAACGGGTTATTTCAAATCTCCTCACAACGGACAACGAAGCTGTCTGCTCGCTTTTATCTCTACAGCGCATGCGCACTGATTTGAGATTCTATCGGTTCTCTCGTGTCGAGTACCTCGCTAAGAGCAGATGAAGTACTGTAGCCCCATGGCTTCTTTGGTGCTGACTGACAGCTGACGGCTTTGAAAAGTTATCAGACCAAATTATGTTTCCCTACGCCCAATCATATGTTCTGCAAAAACATGTGTTTAGCAGCTGTCCCTTCTGACAGTCAATATTTATGTATATACCTAAATGTTGACTGTCAGAAGTCAGCTGTGAGCTGTCAGTCAGCACCAAAGAAGCCACGGGGCTACTGTAGAGATGAGATCATCCTCAGCAGAACAGCTCGCACCGATGAGACGGAAATCTTGTGATTGGATTAGAGCTTGTCACGTGACCCTGTTTATGTTATGTGATTTTTATGTTATCGCAAGTGTGAATCCACATAAAGGCATCAACAATCCTAACATACATGATTGCTGATGATGGGGAGATCGGGGTTCAAGTCAGGGTATGATGTAATAAGGGTGTTTCTTTCCTTAATGGTTTTCCATTACTCACAAAGCAAATGCAGGAACACTTTCTCTAAGTTAAACTTTTCTCATCCCTAGCACACTAACATATTAGGTGCATGGAAGTAGATAGCTAACGGATTAGAGGAGGCATAGCTAAAAAAATAGCTATTTAATATTTGCCATGATCATCACCACAATAAACAAGAACTTTTTAAATGAAGAGAAAAATGCTCATTAATGTTCATTAATGGTCAAGAGAGAGAGATTAAAAACGCTTGAGATTAATATTAATTAAGGTGACCTGGCGGTCTAGGGGTAAGGTGTCAGACATCTATGCTGGTGGCTGGGGTTCAATCCTCAGTCCCGGCAAAGATTTATCTGATTATCAAACCCTTCCTTCACCTCTGACAAGACATCTTGTGAATTTGAGGAATGTCAGGCCTACACCGTGGTTCGGTATTCCACGTTAAACTGTAGGTCCTTCATTTCATCTCACAATCACCCTACCATTACATATTAGCGTAAGTGCGTATAACCCTAACGGATAGTAAGACGCGTTGCTAATAATAATAATAATAATAATAATAATTAAAACAAAATATTTATACTGTGACAGTGTTTCAATTATTTTGGAAGAAAATAAAGGTTTACTAACCAAAAGAATAAAATACGTACTCTCTTAACACGCGTTTTTGTTTTTCATTCCACCATAGTCACAAAGATTAAACTAGTTTTAAAAGATGTTAGAAAACCTTAAAAAAAAAACATTTGAAGAAGTTTCAAAAGACCATACCATCTGGTTGAACCCCAAGATCGTCTACGAGTTTTATTTCTTGATACTTCTTCCAAGTCGGATGTTTAAATGTGTCAGCCACGTCTTTTAGTACAAATGTACTCGCTGTGATAAATTTTCAGTAGCAGTGCACCCACAAAAACCACATTACTACAGTATGTGTTGTTTTTTTTTGGTCGTACCAGAAAGAGAAGAAAATAAAACTGTGGGGCATGGGATGAGATAAATAGGAATCCACAACGAGACTAAAGAAGAGACGAAGACGCAAATACAATCTATTACGACGGAAGGGTGGTTGACGTAGGAAGCTCTAGACTGGATAGGAACTATAAAGTAAAAGAGAAAAATTGTAAAGTTAGAAACAACGCCTATAATTTTTCAACTAAAATGTCTCTTGTTTAAATATATTAACCATCCACTCAAAAATCTTTCATATATTGAAATATTCTAGTCTAGTATATAGCAAAAATGTGTTCATTTTTCTTAAATATGTAACGTTTAAAAGAGCTAGACTGATATATTAATGTTTGTACGCCACCATTAGGGTGACATTTGATATAACGATTGAATTGGGTCCAATTTTGCTGGTCTGTATAATTAATTAAAAAAGGATGTCTTATTTTATAAATGGTACTGGTGTTTTATAGTTAATTTTATTATAAGTAGATAAACAGGTTTTGCTAGATATTTCACACGTTGTAGATTTTAATAAAAGCCCGACTATTACGTTATATGCATGATAATTCCCGACACGTGAGATTTAGAACACAGATTAAGATGTCATGGACTCTACCTACATGGCTCCTCGTCAAGAAGGAAAGTGAAGAGATGCCTACCCTGAAGGGGTATATCAAGCGACATTTCCTTCTCGAAGCTTCCCAAAAGAAAAAAAGGTGTGTTCACCCTGGTACGTTTCTGTCTCCAAAACTGCGTTGTCTTTTTAAACAGAGACGTAGAAAGATGTCGCCATACCTTGAAACTTAACATAAATCTTACTACCCACTCTCATTTAAAATATCGTAATTTTGAATATCGATGTGAATAATAAATTGAGATATATAATTCTATATATTTACAAATCCTTTAAAGATTTAATTACGTAAGAATGGTTGTATTTTTACAATGATTAGATTGAATTTGTATATTATTGTGGGTTTAATAAAATTACATAGTTTTATAAAAAAAAAATGAACAATGATTTGTGTTGTCTGTAACTTTATTACTGTGCAAGTTTTGATTTTTAGTTTAAACATAACTGATTATTAAATTTACTTTTAGATTAATGTTAGTAACTTTAGGGGGAATATATAGGAAAGTGAGTTAAAACCAGTTTGACAGGACGGATAAATTATTTATTTTATTTATGGTTTTATCTAAAACAGAGTAATTACAACAGTGATTGAATATTAATTGTTATTGAAATACTAGAAATATAAATTTTTCTCTTAATTCAAAATGTTTAAATCGGATTTAACTCGGTCCTTGAAGGCTATTCAACAAATGTTGGGTGTTGATATCATCATGTGAAAAAAATTAAAACTTAACGTAACCATTGGGTATATATTTTATTTATCAGCGTAAGAAAATATTTTTGTTAAAAACAATAACCGTAGAAAAATTGTCATAACTCACATGGCATTCCTTATCGCTTTATGATTAAAAATAAATTTTAGGAACTTTCTTACCACCGAAATAATGTTTCAAATAATATCAATGAAATATCACCTATCCAGTCTCTATCCTCCAAGTTAAGGACACAATCTCGTCTCTTTACGTCATCCCTTATGCAGGATAAAAAAAAAACAAAAGAAGAAGGAAGCAGAATAATAAAGATGTTTACTTACCTTCGTCAGCCATTGAATCTGATCCAAGAATACGTTGAATATCCAGTGTCACAGGATAACGTATTTGAGGGAAAAAATAAATAAAAGTGCTCGTATATTTTAAACAAACATAATACCACCTCTTTCTTTTTAATATGTTACAATATTTGCAGAAACTTAGGTAAATATCTTATGATATGACATTTTAAATATTTACTTATCTTTTATTTTTGTTTGTTTGTTTGTTTGTTCAAAGTTCAACAGTATAATAAGAATCTACACACAAAATCACAAGATCAACATTTTATTGTGTATATGCGAAAACGTAACTATGATTTAGTTTTGTTGAACTATTGTTGATGTGTTGAGTGGATAGCGTTGTAGCATGTCATTTATATGTATGACATCTACAATCAAAATTCTATAAAGAAAATTAAAACAAGATGACAAGTACTAATATATTCTAATAAGATGTGGATTTATTGTATGTAAAAATGACCCTTATAGCTATATAAAAATACCTTTCCTGAAAACAATAGATAGACCCTTTCATTATCACTCATAGAAATTCTCGTCCGCTGAATAATTATTAACTAACTTAAAACGTGAACAAACACAAAATCCAGTCTCCCAGCCCTTAACTAAGGACTCTGTAATAGGAAACGCACACCTCGCCGATTATAAATTTTTCGACCATGTCAGGAATCAAACCAGAGACCATTAGCTCATTAGAGAGACATGTTACTTACTGATCGAGGGTGACATACACTTTTTAATCTGTTTATAAAAACATGCAGTCTATTTTAATTACATTTACTATCGTTAGCATTGCTAGAAAAGGGAAATAGAAATACCCATTCCTCCCCCACTCTAACAAACCTCTGAAAGAAACTGAATATTTTATAAGTCAGGTCTCTGGTAGAAAGGAATATTAACAAAATCTTGCACCTATTTTACAAAAAATATAAATAAATTCTTATTATATTATTAGTTTTATTTTATAGTAATTGGTACTATGTATCAATGGTGACATATTCAATATACAATCAACCTATGAATACATCAAATTAGTTTAAATAATAATTTAAAGTGACGGATGATCTACCCCAATGGTGTTCTAAGGGTAAGGTGTCAGAATTCTGTCCTGGGGGCCCGGAGTTCAATCCTCGGTTCCCGGAACAGATTTATCTGATTGCCAAACCCTTCCTTCACCTCTGACAAGACGTGTATTAATCACAACTTGTGAATGTGTGGGATGGCAGGCCTCCACCGTGGTTCGGATCCCAAATTAAACTGTAGGTCTTCCATTTCATGTCACAATCACCCTTCCATTACACATTAACGTAAGTGCGTATAACACGAACGAGTACTAAGACTCACTGATGATAATAATAATAATAATAGTATAATGAGAGTCTAAACTCATCAGGCGAAGAGGTAAAATTGTATTAATAAGTAAGAGGCCTTATTCACTGCTCGAACGGCTCATTTTCTTCCAATCTATTTTGATTCAATACATTGACGTCTAAGTGTAATAGTGTTTAGCGCATAGAGTCATCAAGTTAAGATGCAACTCACTTCGAAAAATAGCTAGATATGAGACGAAACGGATTACCTACAGTTTAACGTGTGATCCGAGCCACGCCGGAGGCCTGGTCATTCCACACATTCACAAGTTGTGATTAATACACGTCTTGTCAGAGGTGAAGGAAGGGTTTGGTAATAGGATAAATCTGTTCCAGGACCGAGGATTGGACTCCAGACCCAAGCACGATGGAAATAGCTAAAGAAAGTGATACGATGTAATGAGGTGGACTGGATGGAGCTAGCTCCAGATAGGGATAGGGTGTAACGAGAAGGACTGGATGGAACTAGCTCTAGATATGGATAGGTTGTAATGAGGGGTACTGGATAGAAATACCTCAATAAAGGGATAGGGTCTAATGAGAGGGACTGGTTGGAAATAGCTCCAGATAGGGATAAAGTGTAATGAGTTGGACAAGATAGAGATTGCTCAAGAAAGTAATAGGGTGTAGTGGGTTTGATTGTATAGGAATAGACGAAGATAAGGTGTATTAAGGTTGACTGGATAGAACTAGCTCAGGATAAAATATATGGCTTTCTTTTTTAAGTGCAGCAATTAACTTTTGAATTCCTGTTGAAATAGTTCACATAAAATATAATATAAAAAAAATTAAAATATACAATAATTAAAATTTTTAATTTATAAAAATGATACAATGAATTAACATTTTTACAGTTATTGTATTATGATTAAAATACTTAATATATCAGGTGTAAAACAATTGGATATACATTCACTATATCAATTTAATTGAATACTTTAATTTGCCAAAATTAACAGGTTTGATTTTCTTAAACAACTGTTAAGGAAAATTTTTGTATTTTTTTGAAATAATTTAATTGTGGCAATTTTTACATTATTTATAATGCTAGTCTTTTCTCTTTGAGTAAAATATAAAACATGTTTTATCTTAAGTGCTCGTTTTGAAATTTAATCAAAAGTTAAAAAATAATAATGAATTATTAATGACGTCACTCCTGGTGACAGTGTTCTCTAACACACTCAAACTCGTCTGCCATAATATTGTGTTTCGGCCTATGTGTTGTGTAGAGTATATTGTACTCTTGATTGGGAGTATAATGAGAGAAATATTTCATTAGCCTAGAAGGGCACATTCCTATGACAATATGTATCATTATTCCTGAGTAAGGCAAGTGAAGAATATTTCATATACATCGCCTTTAGAAGAGCCCAGCTGCTCAATTATGACCTAGGAAGATACAACATTTGAGGAGAAGTTGCCAATATATAGATTTAATTTCTTGAAGAGAGTTCAATAGCAGTGGTGGCTCGTAGCTAGAATTAGTGGGAGTACTGCTCCAGACAATTTTTAGCCTCTGTTTTAAAATTGTGTGAAAGGAAAAATATATATATATATAAAGAAAATGTATTCAGGAACTTGATCAAATCTTAAAATAAGTAAAAATACTGGTTTTCTTATGTTAACTTAAATTGTTACAGTTAAAGCTTGATCCATACATTTAAAAAAAGTAAATTCATTATTCTTGTTTTAATTTGCGCAAAACGTTCAATAATTCTCTCCTTGATATCTGGATGATAATTGGTGAAATCTTTCTCCATTGAAGGTACTGCAAGCGCATTGGCTTTCTGTTAAGTAAAAAAAAAAATGAAAAAAATTGAATCTAATAGAAAAGTTAGAAGCATAAAATAATCTAGTTCTACACTCTTCTACACTTTAACACATTCAGGAATATGGTAAATGGTTCTTAAGCACAACACACGCTGAGAAAAGATAAACTTCCTTCCACCATCACGCCAGAGCCGGCACTGTGAAAGCAACAGTTCTCTCTAAACCTGGCAGTTCCGCCTTCCTTCCCTTCCTTCTCCTATGTGCGCATGCGCACAACAGTCAAACACCACGTCACTGGCACTGTGAAGCGCACAATTCCATACAAAGTTTTTTTTTATTTTTCTTATAAACCGGGGAATGGCTACTGAAGTGCTGACATTAAGCTTAAGGAATATATATTGTACCACAAAAATTAATATAGAATTAAAGAAAAAAAGTATTCATTATATTAAATGTTATAGATAATATCGAGTGGAAATAGGTGGTGCTGCAGTTCCGCAGTGACTATACACAAGCCGCCACTGTTCACTAGTCTGTTACGCTGAAAGATAAATTATTAACTTGGCTATTTTTATTGAAAAGAAAAATACATAAACCATACTCTATCTATAATGTTGTAATAGACATGAAGTTTTACTATTACATCATATTTTTTACAATCAAAAATGTAAATAATAAATTTTCTCTGCGGATTAAAATTATTTGTATCTTATAAACAATAAAAATGAATAAATAAATATGTTTTGTATTAATATATTATCTCCTGTTCCATTCATTATTATATTCTTAAAAATACATGTAGTTTATTAAAGTTTTTATTATTATAGACCTAGGTATTTTTCAATATTATTTTGAACCATTCCGGGACTGGGTATACAAGAAAGATACTCGGAACAGGTGTATGCAATTTGGAGTGGTGAATTGTGGGAAATTAAAAATGGGGATCTTATAATTTAATGGTTAAGTAATCTCGAGATTTGTTTTGAGCTTACTTGCAAACTTTTACTAACTTTGATACTATATGAATATAATAGTACAGCTACGATAATTTATCGTCCCTCGTTTCAGAGACAACATATTCTAGGGAATGATTCTCGAAATAGACGTCAGTGCTTATGACGAGGAATAAGCGGCTCAAATCCCACATTGGTGAGTTCAATATTTTTCTTATAGATAGTTTACCACTCTTCCTCCATTGAAATGTGGGTACACTTTCTATAAATTCATCCTTTCACATCCCCAGCACATTAGTGTAATAATTATTAAATATACGTATAACCCAAACGGGTAATAAGACTCAGTGCTAAAATAAATTGGTTCTATAAATTAATGTTTTAGAGTTATGTTTTTATTCACATTCGAACAAAATTTTAAGACACGAAAAATACAATTATTAAAACATGTATCAACTTTTATAAAATAATCCACATGGAAGCTCTTGAACAATAGCTATATTTTTTATTTGTTACCTATAAAATAATTATTACGACGTTAATAAGTTTTTGTTTTTCTTTGATTGACACAATATAACAAACAAAATACCAAAGATATATTACCATACTAAGATCCAAACAAAAATCGTCGAATGTCTGGGCAGAGCATAATTTCATTCTTCGAAGAACATTCTTTGATTCATTATAAAACATCACAGTGAAGATTTTCACAGTTTCAGTATAAATAATTGTCGTTAGTTCTTTTATACATCGTAAGAAACTGTTTTTATGCACATTTGTATCAATAGTTTTTTTTATAACCATCACAATTCTAAATCTATAAAACTCGTGTCTTGTGACAGCCTTTTTAATAATACTCCATATACCATACCATCGTAAAAATGTTTAATGTATCATCATAAAAATAAGTATTATTTACACACACCATACCAATATTCAACAACACTGTGGACATAATTATTTGTGGACAATTTGAGAGATTTATTTTCCCGTGCTCCATTTATCGTCACCTACTCTGAAGGGCGAAAGTTATCACGAGGAGAAAAAAGACAAAGAGATGTCGATGTCTCCGCTGTGACGTCAGTGAAACTGAAAAACTCTTGCTCCCATGTTGCATGGCTGCTGGCTCCTCCCCTGCAAGGCAGATAAAGTTAATATAATAATTACTAATTTTTGTATAATATATTAATCTATTCCGTACACACACATGGTAGGAGTCGCTTAAGTCAACGTTATTGCTTTTTAAATTAAGAGCTTTTTTTATACAGTTCAATTTCACACATGCATGATTATGTGATCTGCATCTGTAACAGTTTGATAGATGGTGTAGTCCAGGGCTAAAGTGTCAGACTTATGTGTTAAGGGTCCGGGGTTCAATCCTCGGTCCCGGCACAGATTTATCTGATTACCAAACCATTCCTTCACCTCTGACAAGACGTCCTGTGAATGTGGGGAATGCCAGGCCTTCACCGTGGTTCGGATCCCACGTTAAACTGTAGGTCCTCCATTTCATCACACAATCACCCTACAATTACACATTAGCGTAAGTGCGTAAAACCCGAACGGGTAGTAAGACGCGGTGCTAATAATAATAATAATAATTTGATAGAAAATTGATAGAACATTTAGTGAAATACCATTAATGATGGAAGCTACTTGTCCCGTGATGTAGTAGTCGGTTACCAGGTCACGAACCTAGGAGTCTAGGTTTGGATTCCCTGCTGGGTATTTTTCTCTAAATGGAAATTACCTCAACGGGCACAAGGGTTTGGTTATTTAGGCTTAGGTTAGGTTTATTTTTACTAGTTTTATACCCTTATACAGATTATCACCTCAACACACCTCACCCCATCCCACCCCATCGTGACATGGAAAGGATGTACTATTAGTACATTCGAGCATCCCCTGAGCAACGGTACGTTAGTACTGACCATCTTCACACTACAGGGCTGCGAATGATTTAGCCCAGACGTGCAAAATTATATCATGTTGGAATCTAAAAAAAAAGTTTATGTTTTATAAAATGCCATTCTTACGAAACTTTGATTGTAATTACAGTTAAAACATTTAGTGAATTTTATGAAAATATACACTATACAATTATTTTTACTGTTAATTTTTTTAATAAAAAACAATAGTTTAATTGTATTTATATTATTAATAGCACCACGTCTTACTACCCGTTCGGGTTATACGCAGATTAATTTTAATATATCAATAAATCTACTTATATGGTTGAATGATTTAAGGCATCACTATCACAATAGACTAGACTGTCTATGGCTGGGAGATAAGGGTTCAAGGTCAGGTTAAAGAAGATGGTTGATCTAATTTTTTTTCTACACTCCCTCCACACCAAGGTAACAATTAATTTAAATTTCAACTTTCCTCATTCCTATTACATTAATGCAATATATACGTATGTGTATTATCAGAACAGGTAGTAATATACTGTGAAATATCTTGAACACTCTCATTTACAATGTCCATACATTCCCCAATTAACGTAAGTTATATAGATATAGATATCTGACACCTTATCTCATTTAATAGCGTGTCTGTCTACTAAACTAAGGGTCCGGGTTTTGATTTCCGGAATGACTGTACAATATAACATTGGTGACATATGAGTTTACCCATTCACAGTAACGAATTAACGGCCGGGGGTCTATTGTTGTGTCTGTTCTAGAATAATGTTATATTATAAGGCATGTAAAGCTATGACAGGCCTAGCAAGTGATCAGTAGAAAAATATCGCTTGAATAATAAAAGTGACACAGACCACACACTGTGAAGATTAATGGATGTAAAAAAATATAGATATATTTATTCATATATTTTTTAGAACAAGGATAATAAGTGAACCTATAAACAGAATACTGAAATCCTACTAAAATAATGTTTTTATCTTTTTCATGCGTAGAAAATATGCCCATAACTTTCAAAACTAAAAATATATTAAAAAATATAAGATACATCTTTAGAAAACAAATTATTTGATATACACATTTCAAATTCTACAAAGAAACTTTCTTGTTTGTTTTAATAAGTTTATCATACACGAGAAAATATAATAAAAAATATTTTTTTCAATAGTTGCAGCTGTATATTTACACATAAATGAAGAAACATAAGCTTTACTAAATACATCCTGTGACTGATTAGTAAGAAAATTATGAATGTGATTTTCACCCAGTTGTAAATCAATTAAAATGTTTTTAATCGAATTATATTCTCTAATATATATTTTGTATTAATTATAACTGTACAAACAATATAGCTTGTTCTATTACAAACATATTTTATAAATATACTTTTAGTTAAATCATATTTGTAATGATATTGGTTTGGATCGCTCTAAAATATATAAAAAGTCATGGATGAAGGTAATTTTTCTTAAAATAACATATATAGAGTATCCTTTTATGATTCATCCATTAGGAAACGCGCGCTTTTCAGAAATTATGTGAAAAGTATTACACCATTAAAATATATCTTATATATAAAATTCTCGTGTCACAATGTTCGTTCCCGTACTCCTCCGAAACAGCTTGACCGATTCTCATGAAATTTTGTGAGCATATTGAGTAGGTCTGAGAATCGGCCAACATCTATTTTTCATACCCCTTAGTGATAAGGGTTGTCCACCCTTAACATTTTTCTATAATTTTTAGACATTTTTT